>JAURVB010013133.1:0-22972 GCA_033002965.1 Piper betle | reverse complement strand
TGGAGGAGTAGGGCGTCCTCCTCCTAGCAGCAACAAGCAAGGATGGAGGAGTAGGGCGTCCTCCTCCTAGCAGCAACAAGCAAGGATGTAGGAGCTTCTTCTCCAATGGCAGCAACAAGCAAGGATGGAGGAGCTTCTTCAATGGCAGCAACGAGCAAGGATGGAGGAGTAGGGCGTCCTCCTCCTAGCAGCAACAAGCAAGGATGGAGGAGTAGGGCGTCCTCCTCCTAGCAGCAACAAACAAGGATGTAGGAGCTTCTTCTCCAATGGCAGCAACAAGCAAGGATGGAGGAGTAGGGCGTCCTCCTCCTAGCAGCAACATCAACCTTCAATGGCGACCTTAATTGCAGCAAGGTGGATTTCAGCAACTCCTTTAATCAGCAAGACAGCAACATGACATTTCCTTCCCCTTGCTTCTTCTCCAATGGCAGCAACAAGCAAGGATGGAGGAGTAGGGCATCCTCCTCCTAGCAGCAACAAGCAAGGATGGAGGAGTAGGGCGTCCTCCTCCTAGCAGCAACAAGCAAGGATGGAGGAGTAGGGCGTCCTCCTCCTAGCAGCAACAAGCAAGGATGTAGGAGCTTCTTCTCCAATGGCAGCAACAAGCAAGGATGGAGGAGTAGGGCGTCCTCCTCCTAGCAGCAACAAGCAAGGATGGAGGAGTAGGGCGTCCTCCTCCTAGCAGCAACAAGCAAGGATGGAGGAGTAGGGCGTCCTCCTCCTAGCAGCAACATCAACCTTCAATGGCGACCTTAATTGCAGCAGGGTGGATTTCAGCAACTCCTTTAATGAGCAAGACAGCAACATGACATTTCCTTCCCCTTGCTTCTTCTCCAATGGCAGCAACAAGCAAGGATGGAGGAGTAGGGCGTCCTCCTCCTAGCAGCAACAAGCAAGGATGGAGGAGTAGGGCGTCATCCTCCTAGCAGCAACAAGCAAGGATGTAGGAGCTTCTTCTCCAATGGCAGCAACAAGCAAGGATGGAGGAGTAGGGCGTCCTCCTCCTAGCAGCAACAAGCAAGGATGTAGGAGCTTCTTCTCCAATGGCAGCAACAAGTAAGGATGGAGGAGTAGGGCGTCCTCCTCCTAGCAGCAACAAGCAAGGATGTAGGAGCTTCTTCGCCAATGGCAGCAACAAGCAAGGATGGAGGAGCTTCTTCAATGGCAGCAACGAGCAAGGATGGAGGAGTAGGGCATCCTCCTCCTAGCAGCAGCAGCCTGGGCGTGGAACACCGTTTCCAGCCCCTCCTCTCTTTCAACCTGCAATGGCGTCCTTCTTTATAGTAAGCGAACAACAACTTCGTCTTCTCAATGCAATGACTTCGTCTTCTCAATGCAATGACTTCGTCTTCTCAATGCAATGACTTCGTCTTCTCAATGCAATGACTTCGTCTTCTCAATGCAATGACTTCGTCTTCTCCATGCAATGACTTCGTCTTCTTCAATCTCGTGGACCCCTTTCCCTCCTTCCGAATAAATCTCACGTATCTTATTTCTATTAAATTAGGCATAACCACGGGTTCAACCACGACTGGCTGGGTTAACCGTCATGATTGAGCCGAGGGGTGCCGTGAGAAATTTGGACGAACAAAGTGTTATTGGTCCAAAAAATAAAATAACTATAACAAGCTAGCTATGAGAGCAAACTCTCATATGAAAGCAAACATCGTACTCCACGTGAACACTCTGAAGGGCACTACTGAGGAGCCACTGGGCTGCAGACCCGGTAGCATCCCGAACTTACTGATCTACTACTGGTACTGTGCCGCTCTCGGCACTTCTTTTTCAGTACTTCTCGTGAAACTTTATCCTAAGCCCTCTCCTTACCTCCATATTTCTCCTGGCCTTGAGCATGAAGACCGAGTACTCTCAGGCAGTCACCTTTAGTACCCTTTGAACCACAAGTCCAGACATGCGCTGTACTAAACAGTACCCGTAAACCTCCACGTTCTCCGGGTGTGAAGAACTCAAACGCGGAGTTGTCAGGATCCCTCGGGAATGGAACAGTCCGCTGGCACTAATCCAGAGCCCGCTTTGACTGTCACGGCATCCTCTGCATGGTACGTGCAGTCGATTTCTCCATCTCTCGTCTCACTGAAAACGCGAAAACTACATATATATAGGGCTGGGTAGGGATTTATATAATAGGCCCAAAGGCAACTTGTGGTGGATCTTGGTTTCGAAATCATCCTTGAGGGATCTCATCCTCGAGGGGTTATTAATCCAGAAAATGTTCGGTTAAATGACCCGAGTTATGTGGGATCCGATAAAACGCCACTTAACCCGTCCTGCAGGCAATAAATCAAACATACAATAGAAAGAGTAAATCACAGACGAGTCCTAAACGGACCTGGTAGAAGCTCCAAGCGTGTCATCGCGCCTAGGCGGCGAGCTCCTACTCCGTACCTACACATCAAAACTAAATACTAACGCCCGCTAACTAAATGATGCATCAAACTCAATAACATCACAATCACAATGCAAGCATCCATCAACATAACAATCAGAAAATCATAAAAATAATTAATCCTAGCTTATCCTATTCATACTAATTTTATTATGTGTCTGTAACTTATGTCGTGGTCACTTATCATGCTCTGACCTGATCTACTTTATTAGATCACTTACATTCAAGCACTATTCATCAAATCATGTCTCTTATCACTTCATTCGTAATTAAGCATTAATCACATCAATAATTAGTCCTAGCATGTTGTGCTAACAATAATCAATTTTAAATAAATCAATTGGAGGTAATTATACCTCACATTGTCGGCAATCGGCGACCGCTAGGGTTCCGTCTCGTGTCTCGGAGCTCAAATTTGGGGCTCAACGGCGTCCGAAGATCGATCGGACTCCACTGGGTGAGCCCCGCGGAAGATCCGGTGAATTCTGACAAATCCCAGAAATTCCGATTTTCCGGCGGTTTTCCGGTAGCGGCTTGCGGTTTTCCAGCGACTTCCGGTGGTTTTACGGCGACAATCGCCGGCGGCGTCTACTGGTCGGAAAGGGGTCATGTTGGGTACCCTCGGAACCGGCTCGGCGACCTCGACTCATCTACGAGGTCGACGCGGCCAACGGAGGTGGTGGCTCACCGGAAAATGGCTAAAACAGGGCCGGTGGCGATGGGTCGCTAGATCCGGCCGGCTAGGCGGCGCTGGCCTCCGCTCCGGTCGGGAAAGGCACCTGAGGGATCGAGGACGTCGTGCCGACCACCTGATCGTGGTGGCGACGGTCGGCGGCGGCGCGATCGGCGACGCAAGCGCTGCGTCACCGCTGTGGTTCCTCGCGTCGCGGCGGCCAGCTCGTGGCCGGGCTTGGTCGGGGCGGCAGGGCGATGCCATGGCCGGGCTGGGCGGCGTCGATCGACGGCCAGGCGGGGTCGGCCGTGGCGGCGGTGGCGCGCGAACAGGGGCGGCGCGGCGGCTAGGGTTTGGGCGTGGGGGAGGAAAGGTCGAGGTGGAGAAGAGATGGTTGGGTGGCAATTTCGTAAATATTACTTGACTCGTCTCCGAACTCGAGTCAAAATATTATTTAAGTCGTAAGAAAAATTCCAAAAAAGTTGGGAAAAATCCCATAAAATCAAACAAATACCAACCATCGTAATGATATGCTCTAGAACTATCAACCCACCCAAAATGCCCGTAACGCGTCCTAACGCGATAAACGGCCTAAAACTAATTCTACGATCCATTATATATAAAATAATAAAAAAAATGACTAGCATACTCTCATATATCTGATAACTCATTCTGTTCTGTTGTGTTCATGACGTTATCATCATATACTTGGGTACGCATGACCCTCATAGCTCATACAGGCGACTGGCATCGGCTCGGTACACGTGTCCTGAAACTGACTCAACTCGAAAAAAATAACGGTCGACCTGACCGGTTCTGAATATAAAACCCTAACTCAAATCGTGGGTTTTACATCATGTAGTGTTTGAACCGTAATCAGGGAGAAGAAGATAGAGTTCATGGCTCTAGAGAAGAGGGACATGACAGTGGTAGAGCATCAAGTTAGATTTCTTGCCTTGGAGAGTTTTGCACCAGGCACCTTCTAGATCGAAAGATAGAGGGTAGCAAAGTTCATGAGAGGACTCCACTTGAGCCTACAGTCAGCCACGTCGATGTTCAGTTCATGAGAGGACTCCACTTGAACCTATAGTCAGCCACGTCGATGTTCCAATGTGCCACTCTAGAGGAGGCAGTAGCGCGAGCTCTGAAGGGTGAGGCTGCTCACCATATCAAGAGTAGCCTACCCATACATAGTCCAGAAAGTGGCACTTATAAAACCCTAAAAAAATAATTAGGTTATTTCATTTAGGGTTTTGTAAATCTTAGAGCAAACCATAAATATTATTTAATTAAATAATTCTTTAAATAAAATAATATTATAAATTATCAATTTTAACCTTTAGCATATCGGTATAATGATATTTATAATATTTTTAGGATTTAAAATCCACTAGTATTAACTTAATAATTACTTTGTGACTTTACATTAACACACAAATGATTTTTTGAATTCCAAACAGATTTATAAAATTTAATGTAATGACTGCTTGAATTCCACACATATTCTTCTATATAAAGGAAAGTTTTGTTGTTAAATGAAACATCCTCTGGACAACTTGTGAGCACATTTGGCTTAAGAGAAATTACATCTATATTAAGATCATTTGTTGTAGTTGTGGGTACCTCATCACAATTTCAGGTTTGTATAATTACTTAAAATGTTATATATTTCAATTTGGGAGTCTTGGTCGGCCTGAGTCTACATTCGATCACCATGCACCGAGCACAACCAGGGTCAAAGAATTGGCTCAGTCCGACACAGGGCAGCACCCTTAAAAAAATTACTATGTGGGAGTCTTGGTTAACTTGAGTTCATATTCAACCACCATGTGCCAAGTGCAACCGGGGTCAATGAATTGACTCAATCCAACACAGGGCAACACCCCCTGAAAAATTTAATTTCTGCCCCCAAACAGAAAGGGGTGAGGGCGTAGTGGCTCAAGACGGCTCACTATGCACTTGTGATACTGAGAGGGTGAGTCAATTGCAAATATTGGTAACTATAGGCCGAGGGCCACGTAGCGTGTGTGCGCATACATGGGATTGTAGCTGGATGGGCGGCCACCCTCCCAGCATATTAAGAGCTCATAATCACTAAAAGATGTAATTTAGATGTTGTGGAATATATTAATTATTTCTTGTAATTACATTACCTAGTGTTTTTATCACTAACGCAGAATTTCCTCCGCAGGTATGAGTATGGAAGGATGGGTAGAGTCGGGACAGTTGGAGGACTCAATTATTGGACTATTCTTTTCTCGAGATTCTTTGCATGGCAATGGGATTTTGGTTCGGTTAATGGGACTTAGATTATTTCGAGCATTTATGATATTAACTTTTATGTCAAGATTTTATTTAACATCTTGAAAATTAATAGAAAATTAATTTATGAGACGCTTAGTTTCATATATTAACACTTGGCTCATGGCTCAAAACGGGGGTGTTTACAGGACTGGAGTAGAGGCCATGACCAGTCGGGCGCTTCACAGAGGTGTTAGGCTAATGAAGTTAGCCGTGCATGCAGTGCAAGCTTAGCCGCTGCAACTGTAAAGACCATGAAAAAAACAATTTGGACGCGGACGCGGTATGGAAAGGACTGAACGCGGTCTGGGAAGGACTAAACGTGTTATATTCTTTACCAAGTTAATTATTTACCCGGTTAAAAGAAATACGAGTCTAGGGGTGTTTTCACATACCCTAGCCGTCATTTTCATTTTTGTAAATTTGAAAGAGGACGTCATTTTTCACATACGTGTGTAGGGGATCTTCCTCACCTTAGCCGCGTAGTTCTCGTCTTCCTTGCCGGTGTTTCTTCCTTGCTTGGGTATCCTTCTTATCTCCCTCTTTTGATTTTCTTGCAAGCATATTTTTAATTGATAGTAAGCTTGTTAGTCATCGGAATTAAAGTTGTAAAGCAACAAGAAAAGAACTCAACTGAACTGAAATTGGAATCCCGTCCATGGCCGAGTAGCCTGAAAATTTGGCAAGATGGGCGACCGTAAGAACAATTGCAAGGGAGTCCCTTACACCCTCACGACCTCTCTTGCTGCTGTGTTGAAAGGAGGGCTCGCCACGTCCCTGGTTTTCCGGTGGGTGGCAGAATTGCAACTGTTAGGGGGTGGAGTTGCAAGGGTAACCGAAGTGGTGACGTTCTGCTGTAGTTGATGCTGTAATGGAAGCTTCAGAGGGGTAAACACGGGTAGTGCTTTGTCAACAGCATCATGGGTTCCATCACAGTAGTTCAGGCCACCGGAACAATCCACTATAGACCACCTTCTTGCTGGAATTCATGGCAGCGACGTGCAGAAGTGGGGAGAATGACCATACTTCATGCAACATCCAAAGGTGGCCAATCTTTCCTGTTTTGATGCCAGCCTGAGGTCGTGGAACATCTGAATTGGAGCAAGGTATAAGAAAGGAGGGGTCTTGAGGCTGGAAGAAGAGGAACATGCCTGGTTTGGTGCAGGACGGCGTCTTGGATCGCTGCTGTAAATCACGCACATGAGGCCTCCTTGCTTGCTGATTAAATCTTGTTGTTGATGCTTTGTTGGGATATTTAGATGGTGGTTCAATTGGGTGCCAAGATAAGGGTTGGAGGAGAAGGACGAACCTGTTTTTTGAGAAAAGAAGAATGGCGACAGGACGAAGAAGAAGAAGGAGGGTGGCAGTTTTGTAAATATGGGTTGACTCGCTACCGACTTGAGTTAAAAAATAATACTAACTCGTGATAAATCTTTACAAAATAATCATTTTAATGGGTTATTGTTAAACCTGCTAAACTAATTAATTATTGGACGAAATCGACATGGACATTAGTAATAAAAAAATACGGTAATGACAAACAGTCGATAATTAATCGGCATACTATAAGTGATTAATTTTAAATTGGGTGTTCATATGGGATTAATAAAATAAAGATTTTACCTTTACCATATTAAATTTAACATTAGTTAAATAAATTAATTGTTTTAATAACGAGTTAGTAATGTAGAAAATTGGTTATTAAACTATAGTTGGGTAACAATCACAAGCGTCGAAGCTAAATAATATAATGAAAATAAATAAAGTTCGAAGCTTTGTACAGTCGATTAATTCAAAATAATTGTATTAATTATATTTATGAATTAAAATAGTACAAATTGTTTTAAATAATTTAATCGAACAATTTAATTAATCAAATTGCTATAAAAAATATTAGCAATTAAAAATTATAATCGTAAACTAAATCATCAAGATTAGGGTTAAATAATTATCACCGCAAAGGAAAATTAAATATTTGTTTATCAGTTAATAATTATTTCATTAATTGTTAAGAGTTAATTATGATCTAGATAATTAATTTAAAATGTATAGTAGGATTTAAATGATTATATCACATGAATAATTTAATATTTAATATTGTTGAATTTTAATAGTAATATATATATATTAGTTATTTAGTTGCATGCATTTCTACTAGAATAAAATTATACTTATGTATAATTTTTTGTTCTCGTTCAAATTAGGATCGTTGAAATGTTGCATTTCTCCAGGTTCGTAAAATTATTTGAAATTTTGTATTTTCCCAAACTGGTATAATATTTTGAATAGTTGTATTTTGCTAAACTGGTAGCCTTTTTCTGCACTAATCTCAGAATGAGTTGGGAGACGATTTTTAATCTCAGAATGAGCTGGGAGATAATTTCTAATCTCAGAATGAATTGGGAGACAATGACTAATCTCAAAATGACTTGAGATGCCACCTAATCTCAGAATGAGCTTGGAGACAATTTCTAATCTCAAAATGAACTGAGAGACAATGACTAATCTCAGAATGACCTGGGAGACCACCTAATCTCAGAATGACCAGGGAGACAATTTCTAATCTGAGAATGAACTGGGAAACAATGACTAATCTCAGAATGACCTAGGAGACCACCTAATCTCAGAATGAGCTGGGAGAAAATTTCTTATCTCAAAATGAAGTGGGAGACAATGACTAATCTCAGAATGACCTAGGAGACCACCTAATCTCAGAATGAGCTGGGAGAAAATTTCTTATCTGAAAATAAAGTGGGAGACAATGACTAATCTCAGAATGACCTAGGAGACCACCTAATCTCAGAATGAACTTGGAGACAATTTCTAATCTCAGAATGAGCTGGGAGACGACTTTTACAAATCTCAGAATGACCTAAGAGACAAATTAATAATCTCAGAATGACCTAAGAGATAATTATTAAAAGACTTGTGAAACAATAATAAAAAATGGGTGAAATGATAATAGGGATTATATTGACTTGCTTCATTTAACTATATGGCTTAGCGGTTTTATCACTAACGCGGAATTGCCTCAATAGGTGAGCAGCTATGGACTAAAGAATAGAAGTGTTATTGGTGGTTCTTTTACCAACCTAGGTATGGTGAATCGATAATAAAAAAAATTTGACTTCCTTATTATTCTCTTGTATTATAAATGTGGCTATGGGAAACGGTTCGAGACTATGGGACAATTATTTTATATTTTATAGATGATGATTTATTGTTATGATTTATATATATGTTGCGAGACTTATTTGCTGTATTTCAATTCATGTTCTAGAATGTTACATTTACATTAACTATATTTTTAAGTAACACCTGGTCCGGTTCGGGCGAGTTGTTACAGCAATAGACGACCAGAGAGCAGCAGACTTGGCAATTTTAAAAGAGGACAACAGTATGGTGAACAGGACCAACCGTTGTACCCATCTATCAAAGGAGGCACTCAGGCTAGTGCATGAGGGGCACCGGCGCATGCTTTTCTTATGCAAGCTGGGCCACCGAGTAGTTGAGTGTCCGCACGGAGCCCATCAGCAACTAAATCAGCAGCAACATCCATATCATCAGTAGTAGTATTAGACTAAACCCCAACAGGAGTATCAATCGAGGTCTCAGAATTAGGAACAACATCAGTTGAGGCAGTAGCAGCAGTTCCAGCAGTGACTCCCACATTGGACATAGGGGATCTTGGTGGAACCAGTATAGCGTGCTCTTTCCACCCCACCTCCACCACAATAGTATGGGCAGGGAAAACAGCACCACAGTGGCTAGTAGAGAGGAGGGCGTTGCTGCAGCGGTTGGTCAAAGGGCAGATGCAGTGCTAGCAATGCAAGGTCAGGGTGATCTAGCCTAGCAGCAGGGCCCAGTGTATGTTGTGAACCCTTATGGGGCTATGTAGGATGCGACACTGATTACAAGTCCACTACTCATAGGCATAGTACCTGCTGGGCATAGTGTATGCCGTGAACCTGATGACACTGTGTAGTACACGGCAGTGATTACAGGTCCACTACTCTTTGACTTTGTACCTGCTATTATTGTTTTATTCGACTCTAGTAACACCCATACTTTCATTGCTCATGCTTTCGTCCCTAGAATTGGAGTAGGACTAGAAGACTTAGGCTATGACTTGCTTGTGACTACTCCTACGAGAGTAGTTCTCACAACTAGAGAGTATGTGAGAGGTGTTGGTATGGCCATATAGCAACACGTCCTATTTACTAATTTTATAGTGCTACTGATGCTAGAAATTGATGCTATCTTCAGAATGGACAGGATGAAGAGACAATGAGCACTGACTGATTGCCGAAAGAAGAGGGTCCATCTTCGCCCTAGATGGAAGGTGAAGATAGAATTCAAGGGCTGAGGCCACGAGAGTGATCCGAGGATCATCTCATACGAGAGATCTTAGAGGCTGTTGAACTGAGGTTACGAGGTGTTCCTTTCAAGTGTGACCTCCAAGACAGAGTAGAGGAGGCCAGAATTGGCTGAGATCTCGATTGTTCATGATTTCACTGATGTGTTTCTAGATGAGTGCCAGGTTTGTCACCAGTGAGCGGGTGAAGTTTGCCATTGACTCAGTTCCAGATATGACAAGGATTTATACATCACCTTTTTGCATGGCCCCGTTTAAGCTCAAGGAGCATTTGCAGGTGTTGTTGGATTTGGGGTTTATCAGACCTAGCATCTTATCTTGGCGGGTGCTCCTGTCCTTTATCATCAGGAGGAAGGACATTAGTCTATGACTGTGAATTAGCTATAAAACGCTCAACCAAGTGACTGTGAAGAACAAATACCCCTTGCCTATGATTGACAATTTGTTCAACCAGTTGGGGGGAGCCTCTGTGTTTTTGAAAATTGATATTCGATTAGATTATCATCAACTTAAGATTAGAGAGGAGGATGTGCAGAAGATAGCCTTCATGATGAGATATGGTCTGTATGAGTTCCTTTTCATGCCCTTTAGCTTGATGAACACCCTCGCAGCATTCATGGATTTCATGAACTAGGTGCTGAACCGCATCTAGATTAGTTTGTGTTTGTGTTCGTTCATGACATTCTGATCTAATTGAGGTATCGAGAGGAGCATGAGACACATTTGCGGCCATGCAGACTTTGCAAGAGCACCGACTATAGGCTAAGCTATCCAAGTGTGAGTTTTGGCTATCTGAGCTAGTATTCTTGGGCCACATTATATTGTAGGCAAGTATATTAGTGGATCTAACCAACGTCAAGGCAATTCTTAGATGGGAGAGACCAAGGTTGGCATCAGAGATTTAGATCATCTTGGATCTCGTAGGAAACTACCAATAGCTCATTCAGGGTTTCTCCTCGATAGTAGCTCCTCTCACATAGTTGACTAGGAAGGAGGAACACTTCTTGCAAACTACCGCCTTTGAGAATAACTTTGAGACATTGAAGGACCAACTTACTTCAGCACCCGTCCTTAGTCTTCTAAATGGCCACGAAAACTTTGTGGTGTAGCAGACCGGTAGCATCTCAAACTGACTAGTCTACTAATGCCTCTTTCTAAATTTTCTTATTTTATTTTTGGCTCCCTCGAGACTACCAGTATATCCTAGTCCCTCTCCGTTCGTCCATAATTCTCATGGCCTTGAGCACAAAGGTCGAGTACTCTCAGGTAGTCAACTTTATAACCCTTTGAACCACAAGTCGAGATGTGCGTTGTACTTAATAGTACATATAAACCTCCACGTTCTCCAGGTTTGAGAAACTCTAACACAGAGTTGTAAGGATCCCTCAGGATTGGAAGATCCCTCTCACTAATCCAGAACCCACTATGACTGTCATATGCACCCACTCATGGTACGTGCAAAACTCCCTAAAATTATATATATAGGCCTGAGAAGGGATTTATATAGTAGGCCCGAAGGCAGCTTGTGATGGATCTTGTTTTCAAAATTATACTTGAGGGATCTCATCCTCAAGGCTTGTTACTCTGAAAAACTATTCGACTAAATGACCCGAGTTAAGTGGGATCTGATAAAACACCACTTAACCCATCCTACAATCAATAAAAAACTAAATCACGATATAATAGAACAATAAATCAGGGGTGAGTCCTAAACGGACCTAGCAAAAGCTTTGAGCCTGTTCTCGCACCTAGGAAATGAGTTCCTACTTCGTACTTACACATCAAAAGTAAATTCAATGCCCATTCTAATCATATGATGCATGAATGTGATGAACTAAATAAAATCACAATCATTCAAACAAGGAACACAATAAAACATATGCAATCAGATAATATACATGGTTACCAACATAACCTGAGTACTTAGCCCTAACCATGAAAACCTAAGCCCTTATTACCTCTTTCTCACACACCAATTTGGTAACTGATGCATGTATACTAAATCCAAGTGCATCTACTCATCATCACAATATATGAAACATGCAACAAAAATTACATCAAAATCTCAACCTAGGGTAACCGTGATTAGCACATGATACTAGTATTACATACACCAATTATAAATATATAATACATATAGTTCATCAGATTATATTCACTTGTTAATATCTAGCTAGGTATTTCATTTACACCATTTCATGACAATTACACAACATTAAGAAAATCTGCATTCTAATCATGTAATCAATTCATCAACTATTTACCGACTTACATGCTTTAGTCCAATTCATCCTCATTGTATTTTATGATAATAGGATATTGATAATAAACCATAACATCCTTATTAGGGTCATAATAATCAACTTATATGCAATTCTAGCATTCCATCATCAACTGTTATTGCATCACAATCAATGAATTCATCACATTGGCATGGTTGCGGTTCGCCCGAGGGAGAACTCAGCTGGGCTAGGACTGGAGCATGTGGCTAGGACGTGACAATGCCTAACCGGAGTTGCTCCTGCTGACCTGCGACTGGCTGGCGGTGACAGTGGTCGACAGCCGGCAGAAACACCGCAAATCGATAACTATGTCATGACGTGGTGCAGCTATGAGGGATGACAGATGAGGAGGAGGATGGCCTGGTGGGGAGGAGATGGCCAGAAGAGATGACCAGCCAGAGGGAGAAGGCTGGCAGCGGCAGCTGCGGCTCAAAACAACCCCGGCTAGGGCAGGAGGAGGCTGTGGTAGGGAGGTGGGTGGTCTGGTCGGTACGGGGTAGGAGGTGGCCATGTAAGGGAGGTCCGGTCGATGGCGAGGCTGGTGGTTGTGCTAACTGGCCGGCGGCAGCGCTAAAAGCTGACAACAGCACATGCAAAGAGATGGCCTTTGTAAAGACCATGAAAAAGAAAAGGGACGCGAACACGGTTCGGGAAGGACCGAACGTATTATATCCAATACCCTGTTAATTCTACCGGGTTAATTATTATATTTTATTTTTTACCCGGTTACCCGGTTAAATGAAATATGGGTGTTTTCACATACCCTAGTCATCATTTCATTTTATTTTATGAAGGACGTCCTCCACCCTAGCCTTCATTCGCATTTTCTTCTCCTCTTCCTTACTGGCGTGTCTTCTTCCTTGCTTAGGTATTATTCCTATCTCCCTCTTAATTTTCTTACATGCATATTTTAATTTGATAATAAGCTTTATAATCGTGAGGATTAAATTTTAAAATCAACAAGAAAGAAACTAAACGCGACTATTGGTTGATGAGTCCACTGTTTCGGCAAGATGGGCAAAGTTTTGCTGGGAATCGGTGGCGACGGTCATTCCGACGCTGGAAGAAGATCCTACTCTCTTCGTCAATTAGTGTAGGGTTGATCTCACGTGTGTGGATGCTGGCCTGGTGTGGTAAATGGCAGAAAATAGAGGATGGCGGCAAAAACAGAGGTGACGGCCGTGGGTGAAGAAATCTGGGCGTCCTAGGTGGCAACGGGCTCCAATCTGGCCGGGGAAGGTCGCTAGGTGGTCAAGGGTGTCAAGGCGATCACCCAATTGAGGCGGCAACGCTCGCCGGCGGTGGAATCAGTGACGCGATTGCACCGCTAGGCATGTGATGCAGGCGTTGCCGCGGCTGGAAGGCGGCCAAAGTTGGCTGGGGCGACACCGCAACGGCATGGCAGGGTTGGGCGGCAACGATTGCCTGCGGCCAGAGAGGATAGCTGGCAGCGACTGGAGGGCGGCTGCTGCCTGAAACAAGGGATGGCGCCGGGGAAGAAGAAGAAGAAGAAAATTACCTTAGGTGGTAAAGTTGTAAATAATGCTTTACTCGACACAGCTCGAGTTAAATAATAATACAAACTTGTAAATAACACCTGACTCGATACCGACTCAAGTTAAAAATAGTATCAACACGTCCTAAATCATTAAAATAATTATTTTAATGGGTTATGGATTCAAGTTACTAAACTAATTAATTATTGTCGAAATTGCCACGAGTAATAAAAAAACGGTAATGATAAAAGGTCAATAATTAATCGGCACAACAAGCGATTAAATTAAATAGGACGGTTGTAAGTAATTAATAAAATAAAGATTTTACCTTACCATATTAAATTTAATATTAGGTAAATAAAGTGATTATTTTAATAATGAGTTAATAATGTAGAAAATAGTTAATTAAACTATAGTCGGGTAGAAATCACTCGCGTCGAACCTAAATACCATAATGAAAATAAATAAAGTTCGAAGCTTTATAGAGTCGAATAAATTAAAATAATTCTATTTAGAATATTTATGAATTAAAATAATACAATTTATTTTAAATAATTTAATTAAATAACTTAATTAATTAAATTGTTGTAAATAATAGTAGCGATAAAAAATTATAAGCATAAAGTAAATCATCAAGATTGGGGTTAAGTAATTATCAGCACAAAGGAAAAATTAAATACTTGTTTATTAGCAATAATTATTTTTATCAACTGTTAGGTATTAATAATGATTTAGATAATAAATTTAAAATGTAAAGTAGGACATAAATGATTATATCACATGAATAATTAATTATCTCACAAGATTTGTTGAGAATTTAATATTTAATATTTAATATTTTTAAATTGTTACATGATATTGTCAAAATTTTAATAATGATATATATATATTAGACATTTAGTTGCATGCATTTCTACTAGAAAAAAATTATACTTATGTATAGTTTTATATTCTCGTTCAGATTAGGATCATTGGTCGCAGCTGCGAGTTCGAAATATCCGGCTCCGTATAATTATTTGAAATATAGTATTTTCCCAAACTGGTATAATTATATAAAATGTTGTATTTCCCCAAATTGGTATAACTATATAAAATGTTGTATTTTCCCAAACCGGTGTTGTCAGCACTAATCTCAGATTGAGCTGGTAGACAATTTCTAATCTCAGAATTAGCTAGGAGACCATGACTACTCTCAAAATGAATTTGGAGACCACCTAATGTCAGAATGAGTTGGGAGACAATTTGTAATCTCAGAATGAACTAGGAGACCACGACTAATCACAAAATTAATTGGGAGACCACCTAATCTTAGAATGAGTTGGGAGACAATTTCTAATCTCAGAATAAACTGGGAGACCATGACTAATCTCAGAATGAATTGGGAGACCACCTAATCTCATAATGAGTTGGGAGACAATTTCTAATCTCGGAAGGAATTGGGAGACCATGACTAATCTCATAATGAATTGGGAGACCACCTAATCTTAGATTGAGCTAGGAGACAATTTCTAATCTCAGAATGAACTGGGAGACCATGACGAATCTCAAAGTGAATTGGGAGACCACCTAATCTCAGAATGAGCAGGGAGATGACTTTTACTAATCTCAGAATGACCTTAGAGACAAATTACTCATCTTAGAATGTGCTGAGAGATAATTACTAAAGACTTGTGTAATAATAATAATAATAATGAGTGAAATGATAACACAGATCATATTAACTTCTTTAATTTAATTATGCGACTAAGTGGTTTTATCACTAACGTGGAATTGCCTCCGCAACTGAGTAGCATTGGACTGAAAAATAGAAGTGTGGTTGGTGGTTCTTTTACCAACCTTGGTATGGTGAATCGATAATAAAAAATTGGACTTCCTTATTATTCTCTTGTTTTATAAATGTTGCTATGGGAAACAGTCCAAGACTCTGGGATAGTTATTTTATATTTTAGAGAACATGATTTATTGTTATGATTTATATTATATTTTGTGAGACTTATTTGCTATATTTCAATTAATGTTCTGGAATGTTACAATTACGTTACCTATATTTTTAAGCAACACCCGGTGAGCCTCCTACAAAATATTCCGCCTCAATGCATTATCCTTGGGTACACACAACCTTCCTCTAAATCTGATCACACTATTTGAATCAGCTACAACGTCGGGAATCTTGTCCAACACTTTATTCAGCTCCTCATCACCCATTTGTGCTAGCTTAACACGATCAACTAAATCATTGGAAATAACCAAATTTGCCAGTAAGCCTGTTAGTTGCCCCACCAGGTTGATAGCTACCACTTCTACTGACATGGCCCAAAGTCTAGCTAGCTGCTGACTTTTGTCCACTTTGCCTTTCCGGCTGAACGTGTCGGCTACCACATTTGCTTTCCCTGGATGGTATAAGATTTGGAAGTCGTAGTCCTTCAAATATTCTATCCACCGCCTCTGTCGAAGGTTAAGGTTATTCTCGGTGAAGATATACTTCAAACTCTGGTGGTCAGTGAAGACTTCGAACTAGGCCCCATACAAGTAGTGTCTCCAAATCTTCAAGGCAAAAACCACTGCTGCCAGTTCCAAGTCATGGGTTGCATAATTTTGCTCATGAATCTTCAATCGACTGGAGGCATAGGCCACCCACATTACCTTCTTGCATAAGGACGCATCCTAAACCCAACCGAGACACATCACTAAAGACTACGAATCCTTCATTACCATTTGGAAGGGTCAAGACTGGTGCAGTTGTTAATCTCTTCTTTAAAGACTGGAAACTATCCTCACACCCCCTTCCTTGTGAGTTTGGTCATCGGTGATGCTACTTAGGAGAAGTCTTTAATGAATTTCCTATACTAACCCGCTAAACGAAGGAAGCTTTTGATATCAATGACTGACTTAGGTTGTGGCTAGTCATGACTGCTTTCACTTTTGATGGATCCACTGCAATTCCAGCCTTTGAGACAATATGACCAAGGAAATTTACCTCCCTCATCCAGAAGTCACACTTTGAGAGCTTGGCAAACAGTTGATGTTCTCTCAGAACTTGAAGAGTAATAGACAGGTGCTTCACATGCTCTTCTTCATTATTTGAATAGACCAGAATGTCATCCACAAATACGATACTAAACTTTTCCAGGTATGTGTGGAATACTATGTTCATAAGTGACATAAAGGCCGCTGGTGCGTTTGTTAGACCAAAAGGCATAACCAGAAACTCATAATGTCCATACCGAGTTTGAAAAGCCGTTTTCTGTATGTCTGACTCTTTTACTCACAACTGGTGATAACCAGACCGCATGTCTATCTTAGGAAATATTCCGGCTATTTTTAGCTGATCAAACAAGTCATCAATCATCAGTAAGGGGTACCGATTCTTGACTGCCACATGATTGATTTTTTGATAGTCAATACACAACTGAAGTGATCCATCTTTCTTCTTCACAAAAAGAATAAGGGCTCCCCAGGGTAAAGTACTTGGTCTGATGAAGCCTACCTGCAACAACTCTTCTAGTTGACTCTTTAACTCCTTGAGTTTTGCTGGAGCCATGCTGTATGGTGCTTTAGAAATTGGTGTTGTTCCAGGTGCTAGGTCAATGGCAAACTCCACTGCCCGCTTAGGAGGTAAACCTGGAAGTTCTTCTGGGAATACATCGAAAACTTTGGTACCACAGGAATCATGGACAACTCTTCGAGTTTTGACTCCAACTCAACTAAGTTAGCCAAAAAGGCTTTACAACCCTCACCAAATAACTTGACTGCCTCACCAACCGACACGATACAAGAAGATGGATCATGCGCTGACCCATTGAAAATGACTCCCATCTCACAATTACAAGGTTTTGTTACCACTCTCTTCCCTTTATAGTCAAGAAATGCCTGGTGTGCAGACAACCAGCCCATTCCCAATAGTACATCAGACCCTCTTACCACATATATGATAAAGTTCGACACATAGGGCTTCCCTTATATATTTAAGGATAGGTTAGTCACTCCTAAAGTTGTGACTTCACTATCTCCCATTGTAGTAGTGACTCTATTGGCCTTAGATAAGGGAGATGGTTGGAGTCCTAACCTCTTGACTATTTGAGATGATATGAATGAATGTGTACACCCCGAATCAAAAAATATCCACCATGACTCCATGAATTAGAATTTTACCAAATATAGTGTGTTCATCCGCCTCATCTTCCTTGACTTCAACTACACAGAGCTTCTGCCTTCCCTTTGTATGCAGGTTGTGGAGGTGCTGGGTAGCGAATAGGAGCTGGTGCCTTCCCTTTCTCAGGCTGCTCCTTTCTCAATGACACTCCCTCTGTATGTCTCCCGTTCGTCCACAGTTGAAGCAACAACGGGGCTCCTTGCATTTCCCAGAATGCATCTTCTTGCAATTTTGACACCAGCTCCACGGGATATCCTCAAACTAACTTTTAAGGTTCCCCTCTATGTTCCCTCAGTAGTTTTGCTGCTAATATCCAGCTGACCTATTTTTGTTACTGACAGTGTAACGACCCGCCCGAACCGGACCGGGTGTTACTTAAAAATATAGGTAAGGTAGATATAACTTTCCAGAACATGAATTGAAATATAGTAAAAATGTCTCGCAACATATAATATGAATCATAACAATAAATCATGTTCTATAAAATATAAAATAACCGTCCCACAGTCTACGACCGTTTCCCATAGCCACATTTATAACACAAGAGAATAATAAGGAAGTCCAACTTTATTATCGATTCACCATACCTGGGTTGATAAAAAAACCACCAACCACACTTCTATTCTTTAGTCCAAAGCTGCTCGCCTACGGAGGCAATTCCGCGTTAGTGATAAAACCACTAAGCCACATAATTAAATAAAACAAGTCAATAAAATCCCTATTATCATTTCACCCTTTTTTTATTATTATTATTACACAAGTCTTTAGTAATTATCTCTCAGGTCATTCTGAGATTAGTAATTTGTCTCTCAAGTCATTTTGAGATTAGTAAAAGTCGTCTCCCATCTCATTCTGAGATTAGAAAACGTCACCCAGCTCATTCTGAGATTAGGTGGTCTCCCAATTCATTTTGAGATTAGTCATGGTCTCCCAGTTCATTCTAAGATTAGAAATCTTTTCCTAGCTCATTCTGAGATTAAGTGGTCTCCCAATTCATTTTGAGATTCGTCATGTTCTCCCAGTTATTTCTAAGATTAGAAATTGTCCCCCAACTGATTTTGAGATTAGGTGGTCTCCCAATTCATTTTGAGATTAGTCATGGTCTCTCAGTTTATTCTGAGATTAAAAATGGTCTCCCAATTCATTTTGACATTAGTCATGGTCTTTCAGTTCATTATGAGATTAGAAATTGTCTCCCAGCTCAATCTGAGATTGGGTGGTCTCCCAATTCATTTTGAAATTAGTCATGGTCTCCCAATTCCTTTTAAGATTAGAAATTGTCTCCTAGCTCATTCTGATATGTGAAAACATCTCCCAGCTCATTCTGAGGTTAGGTGGTCTCCCAATTCACTTTGAGATTAGTAATGGTCTCCTAATTCATTCTGGGATTAAAAATCGTCTCCCACCTCATTCTGAGATTAGTGCTGACAAAGGCTACCAATTTGGGAAAATACAACATTTTATATAGTTATACCAATTTGGGAAAAGACAAAATTTTATATAATTATATCAGTTTGGGTAAATAAAATATTTAAATTAATTATACGGACAATACAACATTTCAATTAATTATAAGCTCACACATAGTAACACACATAATAATTTTAAAGTTGCGGCTCCGTGTCGGACTGAGTCAATTCCTTAACCCCGATTGCATTACAGCGCATTGTGGTCGAATCTGGGCTCAGGCCAACTAGGGTTGCCACAAGGGAAAGTACAACATTTCAAATGATTATACGGACAATGGAACATTTTCATTAATTATAAGCACGCACATAGTAACACACATAGTAATTTAAAAGGTGTGGCCCCGTGTCGGACTGAATCAATTCCTTAACCCCGATTGCGTTGCAGCACATGGTGGTCGAATATGGGCTCAGACCGATTGGGGCTGCCACCAAGGGAAAGTACAACATTTCAAATGATTATACGGACTTGGATATTTCGAACTCACATCTGCAACCAATGATCCAAATCTGAACGAGAATATAAAATTATTGAATATTAAATTGTCACGGCATGCAACTAAATATCTAATATATATATCTTCTTCTAAATTATTGAGTATTAAATTGTCAACAAATCTAGTGAGATAATTAATTATTCCTGTGACATAATCATGTAAATCCTACATCACATTTTAAAATAATTATCTAAATAAAAATTAATACCTAACAATTGATAAAATAATTGTTACTAATAAAAAAGTATTTAATTTTCTTTTGCAGTGATAATTATTTAACCTTGATCTGGATGATTTAGTTGATGGTTATAATTTTTAATCGCTACTATTATTTACAGCAATTTAATTAATTAAGTTGTTCAATTAAAATTTTTTAAAATAATTTATATTATTCAAAAATATTATTAATACAATTATTTTAAATTATTTGACTCAATAAAGTTTCAAACTTTAATTATTTTCATTATTCTCTTTAGGTTCGACGCGAGTGATTGCTACACGACTATAGTTTAATAACCCATTTTCTACATTACTTACTCATTATTAAAATAATCATTTTATTTACCTAATTTTAAAATTTAATATCGTAAAGGTAAAATCTTTATTTTATTAACTACTTATAACCCTACGATTTAATTTAATGGTTTGAATTACACCGATTAATTATCGACCGTTTATCATTACCATATTTTTATTACTCGTGGTGATTTCAAAAAATAATTAGTTAGTTTGTTAACTTTACCCATAACCCGTTAAAATAATTATTTTTAAAGATTTATTACGAGTTAATATTATTTTTTAACTGAGTCGGTATCGAGCCCGGTGTTATTTACGAGTTGGTATTCTTATATAACTTGAGATGTGTCAAGTCAAGCATTATTTACAAGTTTGCCACCCAAGGTAATTTTTTTCCTTCTTCTTCTTCTCCGGCATGCTCTATTCCTGACTCCAGGCGCCCTCCAGGTGCCCTCCAGCCGCCACCGCCACTGAGCACCTCCGGCCGTCATCAATCGTCGCCGACCAGTCCTGCCATGCCGTTGCGGTGTCACCCCGGCCAACTCTGGCCGTCTTCCAGTTGCGGCGACGCCCGCATCACCTGCCTAGCGGCGCACTCACGTTGCCACCTCAATTGGGTAGTCGCCTCGACACCCCCGACCTCCTATCAACCTTCCCCAGCCAGATTGCAACCTGTTGCCACCAAGGACAGCCGGACTTCTTCACCCACTGCAGTGCCTCTGTTTTTGCCACCGTCCTCTATTTTTGGCCAATTACCACCCCCGGCCGGCATCAACATACGTGAGATCGACCCTACACTGATTGACGAAGAGAGTAGGATCATCTCCCGACGTCAGAACGGCCGTCGCGACTAATTCCCCTGCGAGGCTTGCCCGTGCTTGCGCCCATCTCGCCGAAACAAGGAACTCGTCGGCAAATTTTAGTTTCTTTCTTGTTGATTTTAAATTTTAATCCTCACGATTATAAAGCTTATTATCAAATTAAAATATGCATGCAAGAAAATTAGGAAGAGGGAGATAGGAAGAATACCTAAGGAAGACGACACGCCGGTAAGGAAGAGGAGAAGAAAATACGAACGAAGGCTAGGGCGGCGGACGTCCTTCATAAAATGAAATGACGGCTAGGGTATGTGGAAACACACCAACACTAATATTTTAATCCTTTAAGTGGGAAACCGGGTAGAGAATATGATATAATTAATATTAATTCTCTAACGTTCAATCCTTCCCCTGCCCGAGTCGAATATATTAAAATTACTTTTTCCACGGTCTTTACAATCTCCCCAACTTGGAAATATTCCGTCCCCGAAATATCATAACATGCAATAGAATAATTATGATTAACTTTATTTATTTCTTCGGGATTAGTTCATGCCACAAACAGGCTAGGGTATTTCCTTGTCATTTCCTGTTCAGTCTCCCATGTAGCTTCTTCAGACCCCTGATTTTTCCACAATATTTTACCAAAGGAATTTCCTTGTTCTTGAGTGCCTTTATTTCTCTCGCCAGGATGTGGATGTGCTTTTCCTCATAGGTTAAATTTGAATGTAGCTCCAAGTCTTCAAAATTTGTGATGATATGATCCTCATCCCGTACATACTTCTTTAGCATTGACACATGGAAAACATTGTGTACTCCAGCTAGGCTTGGTGGCAATGCTAATCTATATGCACAATTCCCAACTTGATCTAGGATTGGAAACGGTCCTATGAATCTTGGCTTCAACTTCGATGATATTTTAAATCTGTTCACCCCCTTCGTAGGAGATGTCTTTAAGTGCACAAACTCCCCAAGTTGGAACTCTTGGTCCTTCCTTCGAGTATCAACATAACTTTTTTGTCGATCCTGAGCTGCCTTAAATCTTTGCTGAATGAGTTTCACCTTTTCAGTGGCTTCTCTCACCATCTCTGGCCCGACTATAACTACTTCGGACGACTCCAACCAGCACATGGAGATCTGCAGGGCCTACCATAGGGCTTCAAAAGGTGCCATCCCTATACTGGCCTTGGTAAGAGTTATTGTAGGTGAATTCAGCTAAGGCTAAGTATTTCTCCCAGTCACCTCCCCAGTCAAGAATGCAAGCTTTTAACAAATCTTCCAAAGTTTGAATAGTCCTCTCACTCTGACCATCAGTTTGGGGATGATATGTTATACCCAAATAAATTTTAGTTCGCATGTCTTTTCGGAAAGCTTCCCAGAAATGTGAAGTGAATAGCGAATCGCAGTCATAGACTATCTCCTTTGGAATCTCATGCAATTTGGCAATATTCTCCACATATAATCCTACCAAGTATTCCACTGTTCTCATTGATTTCGTGGGGATGAAGTGAGCTACCTTAGTTAGTCGGTCCACAACTACCCATAAGGAGTCATGCTTCTTTTAAGTTCTTGGTAGCTTTGAAATAAAATTGCATGTGGCACACTCCCATTTCCACGTTCGTATTTCTAAAGGTTGCAATAGTCCTCCAGGTAGTTGATGTTGGGCTTTGATCTGTTGGCAAGTCTGATACTTAGAGACAAAATCCACAACAGCCCCCATCATCCCAATCCACCAGTAGGTTCGCTATAGATCCTGATACATTTTAGTAACTCCAGGGTGTATCGAGAACTTTGAGTGATGAGCCTCCTCAAAGATATTCCGCCTTAGTGCATTATCCTTTGGTACGCACAACCTTCCTCTAAATCTGATCACATTATTGGAATTAGCTACAATGTCAGGAATCTTGTCCAACATTTCATTCATCTCCTCATCACCCATTTGTGCTAGCTTAACACGATCAGCCAAATCATTGGAAACAACCAAATTT
>JAURVB010013132.1:0-237085 GCA_033002965.1 Piper betle | reverse complement strand
GCATAGCACCAACAATTTGCACAGCACAACAATTTACACGGCATATAATTTGCACAACACATCAATTTGCATAGCACACAATCCATCTTCCTTGTGACAATTTGCAATCTCAAGCAATTTGGACGATGAACAAAATGAAAAAAATTCACACAACTCAAGCAATTTGGACGCACCGGACAAAATTGTGTTGTGCAAATTTGCACAGCTCAAGCCATATTCACACAGCACATAGCATTTGAAAAAAAATTTCATAACACAACACAATTTTTGCACAAAAAAATTTGACATACGAATTTGCACAGTACATAGCAATTTATGAAAAATTTGACATACAAATTTGCACAGCACATACGAATTTGTATAGCACATAACATAAAATTTGACATATGAATTTGATCATGAATCCCAAATCAGCAATGAAAAAAATCCCACTTTACAAAAATCGATCGGAGCTGAGGTCGGAGGCCCAGTCAGCGGCGAGGTTCATGTCCATGCACTGTAGGCTGGCCACCCGTCAGAGGCAAGGTTGCGAGGGCAGAGGCGTGGTTGCGAGGGCGGAGGCGAGGTCGAAAGCCCAATCGGAGCTGAGGTCAGAGTTGAGAAAGCATGGCGGAGGCCGAAAGCGCGGCAATAGAGGGTGGAAGCGCGGCGACGGACTGGGGAGAAAGGGTAATTTTAGGTTTTTAAAATTAAAATTCTAATTTTACCCATGCTTAAATAATTTAATAAATATCATACCTAGGGTATTTTAGTCATTTACCCAAAAAATCGATTCTTCTTGATTTACCCCGATTTTGAATCGGATTTAAATAGGTTAAAATCGGAGTAAATCAGCTGATTTAGACACCAATTTGGGGCCGACCGATTCGACCCCAAAATCGGATCAGCACGTTGTTGATCCGATTTAAATCGGCCGATTTGTGCATCTATGATTGCCAACTATCAAGTAGGTGAGGAGGATAGGACTTTTTAAAAAAAATTATAAAAATAGATAGATCCGGCCCGTTTTTACAATTGGACAACCAAGATTAAACCCTTATGCATGAAAAATTCATGCCTCTCGCTCAGACAAGCCACTCTCTCTCTCTCACGTACACATGTATATATATATAAAATAAATCTTTTCCTTTTTATATAAATATGTGGTATAAATTAGTACAAGTTTCGGTTCCGATTGGTTGTATTGAGTCTAGGTACGTTTATATTCGGATTCGATTTGGGTTTTTAATATGGAGGTGGGCTCGGGTCCTTTAAAACTCCGACGACTAAACGGGCCCGTTGGCACTTTCTGGCGTTCAGCACGGTTCGCTCCGAAAACGGGCCAAACGGCCCAGCAAAGAGCACCATTTTATGTAGACAAACAATCAAAACCCGCACCTTCGTCTTCTGCCCATTCGGTCGTGGATTTGCTCCGTGAACAGACCCGACAAGACAACCCCTATATAAACAAACAATACAGACTCTGTCGCCCATTCTCTACGCCATCGTTGCCGCTCGCCCCCGGAACCCTAGCCAGAGACCGTCTCCGGGAACGGCCATGGTATGTTATCGCGACCTACGACTCCATCTCCCCCTCTCCAAGCACTCGGTATCAATGGCTCCATCGACTGATCTGCAAAGTTGTATGCTTTTTTTGTGTTTTCGGTTGGCTCCAGGCGGACACGGAAATGGAGGTGGGAGGCGCGCAGCCGAAGCGGAGGACGTTCAAGAAGTTCTCTTTCAGGGGGGTAGACCTCGACCAGCTGCTCGACATGGGCACCGACGAGCTCGTCAACCTCTTCCACGCGCGTGCCCGGAGAAGGTGCGGATCTGTTCCCTCTGTTTTTTTGGTTGAATTGTTTGGTGCTTTGTGGTTGTTTGATTTGGGGGTTTTGGTTGTGCTTTTGGTAGGTTTAAACGTGGGTTGAAGAGGAAGCCGATGGCTTTGATCAAGAAGCTCCGTAAGGCAGTAAGTGTTTTTAATCTTCAATCTTTTATTTTTTGTTGTTGTTGTTGTTGCTGTTACATCTTTGTGTATTGATTGGTATGTATCATGTAGTCCAATTGTTTGTGTTTTTGACATAGATGTTGTTATATTCGACTTTGCTGGTACAGTGTAGGGCATCATATTTTGTGCAGTAGATTGATAGGCACGCAGTGATTGTTGTTCGATCCATTTGGGTCGTTTGTTGCAAACGCTTTATGTAGGTATTCATTTTGTGGTTCAATTGATTTTAGGTTTGATATCGTTTTGTTGTAGATATCATTATGCTGGTTGTTTTGTCGAATTTGTTTGCTACTGCAGGGTAGAGTCTCCTATGGTTTTCTCCCTTTTCATACTGTTAGGCTAGAACTATTAGGTGTGGTTTTTTGTTTGAGTTGATTGAATTTTCTTACATGTCTCTTTTTTACTGATTAAGAGTTGACTATCAATTGTGTTGGTTATTATAGTATTTGGTGGGAATTTTGAAGTTAGTAGTAGCCTATTTTTATGGCTTTTTTCAGACATAAAAAGGTACATGTGTTTTTTGTGATGATATTATCTATTGTTTTGTATATTGATTGAATGTTTGACTTACATGCTTTCTGTATGATCAAATCTTTTGATTTTTTGTGGTTAATTACGTGCACCAGTAGTAATCGTACAATGTTTATTTGATCTCTTGTTTTTGGAGCAGAAGAAAGAGGCACCTCCTGGTGAGAAGCCGGAGCCAGTTAGGACACATCTGAGAAACATGATCATCGTGCCAGAAATGATTGGAAGTATCATCGGTGTCTACAATGGAAAAACTTTTAACCAGGTTGAGATCAAGGTATGTGCTGACTATAACTAGACCATGTCTTGGTTGGAGCCTGTTTGTATTTACAATTCATGCGTACTTTACAATAATGATCGTCATGATGCACATCGCTTGTTTTTAATGTCTGTATATAGTTTGATAGATACATTGTTCTTTAACTAGCCTTCTATGGTAAAATTTGCTTGTGTTTTTTATATTTTTTGAAAAAATTATTTGTGGCATACACTGCATCATTTTTCTTTTGTTTTTATTTTCTATTTGCAATCTATTTGGTTAGAAACCTGCATCTTGTTTGTGCCAATAATCTACTAGCATAGTTTTTTTAATCTAATAATGGAAGATGGGCTAAGGCTTGATTGCTATTACTGACTGCAGCCAGAGATGATTGGTCACTATTTGGCAGAGTTCTCCATCTCATACAAACCTGTAAAGCACGGGAGGCCTGGTATTGGTGCCACCCATTCTTCAAGGTTCATTCCTCTTAAATGAGCTAAATGCAGAAGGTGGTGCTCTTTAAATGTTCTTGAAGCTGTGCATAATGTGTTTTGGTTTCAGGGGCTATATCCTATTTTAATTTGTTCCATTAGGCATTTTTGCTGGTTTTCCATCATATTATGGGTTTCTTTGAGTAGTTTAGTTAAGAAGCTGTAGTCGTAACTTTATTGTTATATGTTTGAAAGTGAATGAGGATTTTTAAGGAGGCAATATTAGGAACTTGTTGCAGATGTGTGATGTGCGGGAACTTATCGATGACCCTATATTTGAGCTTATTTTCATGAAACCATGTTGACATGGATAACGCTCTGTAATCTTATTTGTTATGTTCATACGTCTAATTCTCGTCAGTCTGATTTTTGAATCCTAATAATGATTGGCAATTAGCCATCCGTGGACAGATTTTCATTTATTTTCATGAGGTTAAAGAATTATTAACTGTATATTAGGGAACATAGCAAATCTGAAGTTTGGGAGGGGATTTGTTAAATATACTAGGACGCTAGGTGTTGTATCCTCAATGGTATGGGTCTTAGAAAATCATTTCCTGCTTTTGGGTATTTTGTACGGCGTAGGTATTGTTTAGTGTCCTTTGCGATTGTTATTTTGGATCCTTTTGGGTGCCATGGATGAAACATATATAAATTCATTTTATTTCCTAAGCAAATTGTCTAGTTAATGTGAGTTTTTGTGGAGAATGATCATGGTTTATTTTGAAAAAAATTAGAAAATTTAAAAATTCCTGAGATAATTCTTTTTCTTATGTGCAAAATATTGCGTCTTATATTTTTTAGGTTTGGCAATTTTTTTCGCCAAGCCAAACCGCTCTTGGTTGGTTTTTTTGGAATTAATAAGTGCAAGATTCAGAATAGTAATAGAATTCTAAAAGTGATGCATACATAAAATAGATTTGTTGAATGTTTAATAATAAATAGAAGCCTTTACTTAATGATCTTGGCTAAAATGTTATGCATATATAACTTGGGTTTGTTGAATTTCCGAGCATTCTTTTTAAGCGTAGATCAAAGCGTTGCTTGGTGAACCTTTTTTCTGTATTTTTAAACAAGACAAGCTCATTAAGCTAAGGATTCGACGCCTGAATGTGCGCAGCAATACTCATGTCTTGGCCCCCATCTCATAGAAGCATTAAGGTTTTTACACCATGTTTTACGTCTATTAGCAAGAGCAAAGTTTTCCCATAATTTATAATCTTCCTTCCCAAAATGAAGTTAACAGTATTTTGAGAATCAGATGTCAAGACGATTGAGTCAAAACATGCGTGCGAAGCATAATGTACAGCCTTCTGATAGGCTCTCAGTTCTGAATCTTCGAAATTTTTGGCTCCCATGCCGGTTCCTCCATTTGCACGTAAACAAGAGGGCCGAACATCAAAGACATAATCCCCAAGATGACGGACCATTTACAAATCCTCCATCAAAAGAGAAACACAGATTGATTATTATTGGTTGGCTCGATGCAATTATTATGTTAGGCGCAAATCTTGAAAAAGACTAGCAGTAGTATCAGCTCATAAGAAGCAAGTCTTGTGCGAGATCTAGAAATTAAAGCATATATGTCAGTATTAGCATCTCTTGTGAGAATCAAATTGTTCCTAAGTCTCCAAATCTCATCAGCCACAACTAGGAAGGTTAGAACCAACGTTGAGTTGTGTGAATAGTTAGAACCAAGGTTGGGTTGTTCATTGCAAACAAATAGTGAAGACAACAGAGTATGATGTCAAGTGGTCTGCAACAATTCAATTCCTGAAGTTTAACTCCGGCTACAACAAAGAGAATTGTCCTGATGACTTCACAGCGAGAGAAAAGACGAACTGTTTCGGGAGCATTTAAACATAAAAGACATTGATTATCACCCAGAGAAATATGTCTCCTAATCAAATTGTCTTTTATGCGTTACAGGCAGTTTGGGTGGGTTGATAGTTCTAAAGCATATCATTCAATTACGTCGCCGATTCTGCCGTCGGTGAGCGTCGCCACCATGATCGGGTGGTAGCCTCGACACCCTCGACCAACCAATGATCTTTCCTGATCGGAGTGGAGGCCATCGCTACCCAAGCGGCTGAATTTCTTCACCCATCCCCGCTGCTCTGTTTTAGGCATTTTTAGACGAGCCACTGCCTCCGTTGGCAATGCCGACGTTGTAGATGCGTCGGGCTATCGAGCCGGTTCCAAGGGTATCTAATATGACCACTTTCCAGCCAGTAGACATTGCCGGCAAAGGACACCGAAAAACTGCTGGAAGCTGCCAGAAAACTATTAAAACCTGCTGGAAAATCGCTAGAAAACCGAATTCACTGGAATTCATCAAATCTTCTACGAAGCTCATCCAGTTGACCCCAATCAAACTTCGGATGTCAATGAGAGTCGAACTCGAGCTTAGAAATGTGCGGTGAAACCCTAGCCGTTGCAGATCACCGATGACGTGAGGTATAATTACCTCTGAATTTATAATTTAAACTTGATGATTGTTAGCACAACATGCTAGGGTTAATTATTTGATGTGAATAATGCTTAATTATGGATGAAATGATGAGTTGCATGATGAGATTAAGTGTGAATGAAGAGTAAATGATTAATGAGAGCATGATAAGTGACTATGACGTAACTTAAAAAATCGTAATAAAATTAGTATGAATAGGGTGAGTTAGAATTATTTTTACATTTATGATTATTTGGCTGTAGCTGGATGCTGTTTGTATTTTGAGTGTGATGTTCATTGTGTGTGATGCATCATTTAGTTAGCGGGCATTAGTATTTAGTTTTGATGTATTAGTACGGAGTAGGAGCTCGCTGCCTAGGCACGATGACATGCTTGGAGCTTCTACCAGGTCCGTTTAGGACTCGTCTCTATTTTACGTTCTCTTCTATTGTATGTTTATTTTATTATTTGCAGGATGGGTTAAGTGGTGTTTTATTAGATCTCACTTAACTCGGGCTATTTAACTGAACAGTTTTCCAGATTAATAACCCCTTAAGGATGAGATCCCTCGAGGATGATTTCGAAAATAAGATCCACCATTAGTTGTCTTCGGGCCTATTATATAAATCCATTCCCAGGCCTATATATATAATTTTATCGAGTTTTTAGTGAGACAAGAGATAGAGAAACCGACTGCACGTACCATGAGTGGATGCCGTGACAGTCAAAGCGGGCTTTGGATTAGTGCAGCGGACTTTTCCATTCCCAAGGGATCCTGACAACTCCGCATTTGAGTTCCTCACACCCGGAGAACGTGGAGGTTTACGAGTACTATTTAGTACAGAGCATGTCCAGACTTGTGGTTTAAAGGGTACTAAAGGCAATTGCCTAAGAGTACTCAGCCTTTGTGCTCAAGGCCAGGAGAAATATGGAGGTAAGGAGAGGGTTTAGGATTTGAGACTAGAAAATAAAGTAAGAAATTGTCTAGAGAGGCATCAGTAGCAAAAGATCCGTCAGTTCAGGATGCTACCGGGCCTGCAGCCTAGTGGCTCCTCAGTAGGTGCCCTTCAGAGTGTTCATGAGGAGTATATGATGTTTCTTTCATATGAGAGTTTGCTCTCATATCCAGCTTGTTATAGTTATTTTATTTTCCGGACCAGTAACACTTGTTACTTACTGACAAGTTTTTATACTATATGTAGGTAATAATCACGAGTTGGAAGAGCCAGTTTGGACGGAGGAGCACTATTGTCGCTTACACACATGTCAGTTGATTGAGTGGTTATATTGTGTTTATGATGTCATTATATGGTGAATGGTGTGATTAAATACTTGAGACATGATGATGTGACATGATTAAATGTTAAGACATGATGATAGAATGTGAAACATGAATAGATTGCGCAGTGGAAGCGTTCTGGGTTGAGACCCAAGTTCTATACTGAGTTTACAGTATATTAGATTGTGTGTGAATGAAATTGTTGATATACGCATATATACTTATATATATTATTTTGACAGGGTGGACCCTAATTGCACTTTTAGGGGAGACTCTGTCCGTTTTATTTTAGAATTTTTATTGATTTTGATTGTAATCGTATTATTGTATGAATTACTTTAAATATCATCCATATAGTATCATGTTAGGATTCTAAGCATTCATCCATGTATGATGAGTCGTATTTTCATCTTAAGACCCTGAGATTAGATCCGTGCGAGTTGGGTTCGGGTTAGCCAACCTAAGCGGGGCCTATAACATGCTGGTTTGGTTCACGAGTGTGAACCGGATTTGGGGTGTTACAAGAAGCGAGTCCTAAATGAACCTAATAGAAACTATAATCATGTCCATACGCCTAGGCGATAAGCTACTATTCTGTACCTACACATAACACTTAAAGCTAATGCCTGCTAATGATCTATTCATACATCATATAGCACACACATATCAAGGCACACATCATGTCAAACTACAAGTCAATCCCTATCAAATTTCCTACACTACTTTGCATTAGATTATGATACTTACTTAATTTACTTAATTAGTTCTTTAGCACTCATTTTAATACAATTCAATCACGCAATTCATTTTTATTAAAAATAAAATATTTAACACACATCAATCAATCAATCTTAGCATGTTGTACTAAAAATTATTACTTTTAAGTAATTAAGTCAAAGTTAATTATACCTTACGTCATCACCACTTGGTAACAGCTAGGGTTTGTCGCGTGGCTTAAGACTCGAATTTGGCACCTGGCGGTGTCCGAAGTTAGATCGGGGTTGACTCGATAAATTCGGCGAAAGATCTGGCGAATTCCAGTAAATCCGATTTTCCAGCAGTTTTTGGTGTTTTTTTGACAATTTTCCGACGAGGCAATTGGGGTTATTGGTTGGCACTGACTCGGTGAGCTTGACCCAGTGGTGGTAGTGGTGGTGAGGGCGACAATGGCGGTGATGATGTGCCAGCGGTAGCATCAAGTTGGCTTGTTCGATTGGCCCTTGGCCGGCCTCGGTGGTGATGCTGTGTGTTGGGGAAATGGTTGGGGGTTTAAAGAGGAGGTGTCGGTGACACGGCGGCGGTGGAGCAGCTCGGACGATGGTGAATTAGCTTCGCAAGCACTGTGTGATCATGTGGGTCTCATGCATTGTGGAGGCCAAGGCGGTGGCTGAGATGGCTAGGGGGTGGCTCGGCAGAGTTTCGGTAGAGGCAGCGGTATTTATCAACGGCAATGCGGCAGCTGGAGGTGACGTCGGTGGAAGGATGAGGGAAACATCGGGCAGTGTTGGGGTTTAGGGAGGAAGAAAGGTCAGGGTGATGTCTTGGGTTGTCTCGTAAATAAAAGTTGACTCGACTTTGACTCGTTTCAAAAATAATAACTAACTTATAATAAATCAAAAAAAATCCAGGTAAAAATCTAATAAAATATTATATGTATCAAAACATCTAAATGATGTGTTCTATAACTGCATAAAACATAAAAAATCAAAGTAAAATACCAAACTGTTCTATAACACATCTTAATGTGTTATTCAACCTAAAAATAATTTTACGATCAATACGTAAAAAAATGTATGCACTGATAACTCATTTTTTATCATCATTCTGACATTATCATTATATACTTGGGTACATTTGACCTATATCACTCATAAATCGATGATTGAACCAACTAATTTACTAATATATAATTATGACGTCACGGGTCTTAATATATGCTTTATAGAATTATCAAATTGTTTACTTAGCCATTAAGTATTTTTGAAGCTTCCATCGGGTTTTTCTAAAATATTTCATTATTAATTAATTTTTAATTATTTAAAATTTAAAATTAATCGTTGAAAAGTAAGGATATTACTCTCCTATCCCATGCAAGGCTCCAACATGGCACGTTGGTAGTGAGGGGCCCTGTGCGACTTTGTTTTGGCGTGCTCCTATGCATCAAGCTAGAAGACGCGCTGTGCGGCAGAACTCTCCTCTTCATGCCGGCAACGAGCAGGTGCACTGACGACCGACAAAACTCCAATTCCAAGGCAACGCCCAGGCGGGGAGAACTCCATGACTTCACAGCAAGGCTTCGGTTGAACTCCGGCAATGCTCCACAGCTCTCCAAGGCGGCAAGATGGTAGAGGAGGGCGGCTGTCAACAAGATGGCATGGTGACGTCAAGCAATTAGCATGTGCACAACGGGAAAGAAAGCCTTCTTTCATTGCAAGTTTTCCCACGAAGGGATGGTTATATTTGTAGATAGTGGTGATTTCATCTGTTGAGGATAGAGACGTAAACAACCCCAACCTACTCTCTAAGTATTTTAAGTTTAGCTCTCGATTAAGCTTGAACTCGTATTTGTTAATTTTATACTCGAAAAAATACTCGGCTTAAAATAGATAGTTTGTTAAATAACGAATAGAGTTTGAGCTAAGAAGTATTTGCTCGGCTTGGCTTGAAACTCGAGCTCGATGTATTCAAATTCGAAAAACTTAGCTAAACTCGACTTGTCAATACTATTGAGGTCATATTTAATTTATAGTATTAAAAAAAATTTTGATCCTATATAAGTCAAGCACAAGCTAACTACAAATATTCGCTTTGTTTAAAAACAAAGTAAGCCAAACACAAGCTAAACCTAAACACCATAAATTTTAGACAAGTTTGGCTCAACCCATAATACAGTCAAACAAGTTCAAACATACTTGCTAAAAATTAAGTTGAATTCAAAAATATCCCAACTCGGCTCGTCCGGCTCGTTTACACCCCGGTTACAAGATTTGTTTCCTTGAATCAAGTTTTTGTTGCAATAAAAAGATTGAATAGTCTTTCCCAAAATTTCTCAACTACCCGTATCTCCAAAATTTGATCTCATCATCTTCTACAACATGGGCCTTGGACTGGGCTTACTCGACCTCATTCAAGTGGGCCTTGATTAAATTATACTCCGGGAGTGGGTTATTTTAACTCAGGCTAATTAAATTGGGCCGAATAAAATGTGTGCATAAATATAATTTTATCATATTTTAATTTGATTTGTTAGTACAAAGAAAATTATGATATTTTAATTTAATAAAATATTAGTGACAAAATAATTTTTCTATTGATTAAAAAAATATTAATTTATTTATAAGTTTGAAATCTAATTGAACGTGGGTTGGACGAGTAGGAGCAACCGATGCTTTATAATGCTTGAACCGCCGTCCGGTGTTTAAAAATTGGCTTCAAAACCATTTCTGTTTCGTTTTCCCGCCCTTCCCTCCCTCACTTTTGCTCATCTCCCCTCCTCCGATCGGGCGATCTTCGCCGGTGCTCGTCCCCGCATTTCCAGCCCCAATTCTCGGAACAAGGAGGCAGCGATGCCGTCGGCGGCGTCTCATCGAGTCCGGGAGTCTAGCAGCCCGGCCGCCGCTTCCTCCGGCGGCGGCGGCGGGGGCAGCGGCCGCGGAGCCTCCCCGGCTGGTGATCAAGGATATGGTGCTCAGGAACTTCAAGTCCTACGCCGGCGAGCAGCGCGTCGGTCCCTTCCACAAGGTGAGCGTCCCCTTAGGGTTTTCTTTCTTCTTCCGGTTTTTTAGGAATTGGTTGAAGAACTTGGAGGGCAAGAATTCTCTCTCTCTCTCTCTCTCATCTCTTTTTAGGGGGGGGATTAGTTTTGTGGTTGAGCTCGGGAAGGAAGAATCGGTGTAGAAAGTTTTGATCTTGGGTTGTGATTGTGCTTGCAGAGCTTTTCCGCGGTGGTGGGACCAAATGGGAGCGGGAAGAGCAACGTTATTGATGCCATGCTGTTCGTCTTTGGCAAGAGAGCAAAGCAGGTGATTTGTTTACATTTATTTTAGATAGTTAGAACCATATTTTGATGGTTAGCGTAGTAATTAGTTCGCTAGCATGCAGTTTCAGTGCTCATGATGCTAACAAGATGTGATGTTGTTTAAGTTTCTTCAATCTGGGTATACTTTATTTAGCTACTTAGAACCACTGGTTTGATTGTGAGCTTGCGGCTTCAGGGTTGCAGCTAAAAAGATGTTTATGGTGGTGTTTAATCTTTCCATCCGATTATACTTTATTTATGTGATTAAAAGCACTGGTTTGATTGCAAGCGTGTTGTTTCAGGGTTGATGCTAAAATAGATGTTATGTTGTTGTTTAATCTTTTAATCTGATCATAGTTTTGATATATATGTTGTCTGAAAAATATAGTTGTGTTTTTTCATAATAATTATTTAGCTAATTTGAATCACTAGTTTAATCGCTTGATGCTAAGAAGATGTTATGATGGTGGTTAAAATTTCAATCTGATTGTAATTTTTTAAGCTTATGCAGCCTTCTTGTGATGCAATTTTTTTTCATTTTATCCCTGGCAACTGATTATGATTATAATTATCTTTGCTTATCCTATAGATGCGGCTTAACAAAGTCTCTGAGTTGATACATAACTCCACAAACCATCAGAATTTGGACAGTGCAAGTGTATCTGTTCTTTTCCAAGAGATTGTCGACTTGGTATATTTATTTTCCTTCTTGTTACTTGGTGTGTTTGGGGGCTTCCATGGCAGAAGAAAATTAAAAACACTGGTGCCCTGCAAGTAAAATAGGATTCTGCATCTCGTTTTTGTAGGATGATGGTTCATATGAAGTTGTTGATGGAACTGATTTTATGATAACAAGAACTGCTTTTCGAGATAACTCCTCAAAGTATTACATAAATGATTGTGGAAGCAACTTCACAGAAGTCACGAAGAAGCTTAAAGGAAAAGGAGTTGACTTGGACAATAACCGTTTCTTGATCCTCCAAGTGTGAAGAAATTTTAATTGCTTACTTATAGTTATGCAGTTTGGCAAGCAGAAACTTTTTTAATTGGCCTTTTAAATGTAGGGGGAAGTTGAGCAAATTTCGTTGATGAAACCAAAGGCACAAGGGCCTCATGATGAAGGATTTCTTGAGTATCTCGAGGATATAATTGGCACAAATCAATATGTCGAAAAGATTGAAGAGTCCTATAAAGAGTAAATCTTTTAAATGTCCTTATATTTTAATTGTATATTTAGCAGTAAATGATAATCCACTTTCAGTGAATATAGTTGGTCCTTTTGCAATTCTGTATTTACACATTCCCCTTTTTGCAATAATCAGAAACTAATACGGTTACTAGCAATCTTGAACATCAAACTTTGAAAATGGATATCACATTGGTTTATGAATTTTCCCTCCTTAGTTATATATGTGTTGCATGCACATGATTCACCTTATTTCTTTTTAGACCAATTATTCTGTAATAGGGTGATTTTTTTGTTTTATAATAGTAGCTGCATACTTTATAATCATGTTCTCCTATATCTGGGGTTGCAAACAAAAGTAAATTTTACTCTGGAAGTTCTTGTGTCTACATTTTTAGATTTTATGTTCTAAATTTTAGTCAAAATGAATTGATATAATTGAACTTTGAAGTACCAGTATCTCATTTGTGTGATTTGTTGTAAACTGACTTAGGCACCAAAATGTTGAGAATTTGCTTGCACATCACAAAGGTGTGAGTTTATGGTAGTTTACCATATTAAAATGACATCTGTGATATGAACTACCTAAAAAACAGAATGCAGTTATTCATTTTCTGTTGTTTATTGTTGTTTTAATGGATAAATTGGTTTCCATCTTTATTTTTATTTACTGTGTGATAATTGTATTTTCAGTGAAGCCTTGAGAAGGTTGCTGTCACTTTTCAGATTAGATTAATGACACCTTTACTTCAAAACAAACGTTGCTGTTGTTATCTAAAGCTCATTCTTTATTGGTTTTTAGTAATCTATTTAACATACCTGAAATTCTTGGTTCCACTTCCTTACTATAATACTTCTGAGTTTCCATTATATGTTGACAATGTGCATGTAGATGCCCAGACTTGTGACATTATTGAAGGATGGGAGTATCACTATAAAATTAAGTCTTCAAACTTTTAAAACTTATGTTTGAACTGCTACACATTTTGTATGCATTGATAATATAATATTAGTTGCTTTATTTGTTACTACGCCTAATTTTTTATTGGTTTAATTTTTTTTTTTTGGGTGATATGTCTTTTTAGGTTAGAAAGCCTTAATGAGAAAAGGTCTAGTGTAGTGCAAATGGTAAAGCTAGCAGAAAAAGAAAGAGACAATTTAGAGGTATGGATGCCTCATGCGTTTCTGTTTGTTGACCAGTGGCCCCACTTTATGTGACATTTTAATTGTTCTATCTCACAGGCTGTTAAAAATGAGGCAGAGTCATTTGTACTGAAGGAGCTTACACTTTTGAAATGGCAAGAAAAAGCTACTGTATTGGCTCATGATGAAGCTAGTTCCGAAGTGAATGAGCTGCAACGAAATTTGACTAACATGGAGGAAAATTTGAAAAATGAAAGGTAGCTTCATTTAAGAAAAAGATTGTATTTGAAATTTTGAACTGTTCATTGTCTTAGTATGTGGTTATGTGCTGACTTATTTGTGGTTTAGGGATAAGATTCGTCAAACTTCAAAGATATTGAAGGATCTTGAGCTTGTGCATGATAAATACTTGAAAAGACAAGAGGTATGTGCATTACTGAAAATTTTTAAATAAGTACCTTTGATTTATCTGTACTTTTGATGATAGCATTTGCTAAAACCTTTAATGCCTAGATCTATATATTTCATGGGAGTGTCTAAGATGAATTCACATGAAGTGATTTTGTTCTTATCCTTTCTACTTTATTCTTTGTTTGAAATCTTTTTGTGTTAGACTTGACTAAATGATATATAGTGATGTAGGACAAGTATTAGGATATTTTATATTAGTTTGGTTAGTTTTAATTGTAGTTTTGTTCTTACTTAGTCAAAGCCTTCTTACTATTAATGATGATATATTTTCATGCTTCCTTAGTCTTTAATGCTTTTATTAAAGTTTCTTCTTTAGTACATCTCTTGAGACTACAAATTTGTTGCATAGAATCAGTGTGTTCAATTGTTAGTAACCTGTGGAGAAACTGGTCATGAACCCGTCAATGACAATGCCAACAGGTTTCATTAAGTCACAAGTGTGAACTCAGTGATTATTATCAAGAAAATTATCTATATCACAAACGTATATGCAATTTTGTTGTTGATTTTACCATAAACACATTTATTATAGTGTATAACATTTTTTTTTAAATGCAATTAATGCCTACAATTGCTGACGACTTCTACATCTTTTTCTTTATTTCTTAGGAACTTGATAGTAATCTTAGGGCCTGTAAAGAGGAATTCAAAGAATTTGAAAGGCAGGATGTAAAATACAGAGAAGACTTGAAGCATAAGAAGCAAAAGATCAAGAAATTGGAAGACAAGCTTGAAAAGGTTGATCCTAATTTTATGCGGCTCCAATTTCATATTGCTAGTTTTAGTTGTATTATTATTTGTTAAAATCTTTCTACTTTTTGTTATTTATGCTTTGTAGGATTCTGCTAAAATCGAAGAGATCAAGAAAGAATCTGAGGAATTGACTAACTTGATTCCAAAGCTTGAAGAAGAAATTCCTAAACTACAACTTACTTTGTTGGATGAAGAGAATCTATTAGAGGAAATCCAAGAGCAATCTAAAGGTTTTTTTAATTATAAACAAACAAAAAAGCTTTTAAATTGTTAACTTGAGATAGCATAATTGTAATATTCTTGTGGTATAAGCAGTTAGACATGAATTTGACTTATTTGATTTGTGAGGTTTGTAGTTGAAATTGAGAAATACCGTTCTGAGCTTGCTGAAGTACGTGCTGAGCTGGAACCATGGGAGAAACAGTTGATTGAGCATGGTGGAAAGTATGACGTTGCATGCACTGAATGCAAGCTTTTGAAGGAAAAAGTACGTTTTCTTGTTACGCACATTATATAGTATTTTAAATAATTAAATATGGTGCCTGTAGGATGTTAAGATGATAACCCTGCATTTGGGATGTCAATATGAAGAAGGTTTTAGTTTTATCTAGTTATGCTGCAGTTCTGATCTTTTAAGTCAGTGCTTTATATTTTTTCTTTTTTGTTGCTTCAGCATGATACCAGTCTCGCAGCTTTTGAAGATGCAAAGAAGCAGAGGGATGAAACAAAGGATAAAATTAAATCTAAAACTGAAGACTTGGAAGCACTTCGATTGGATATAGAGAAACATAGGAAAGAGGCATTGGAAGCCCAGAAAGTGGAACAAGTACTTCCTTTTGCTTGGGGGTTGTGGAAATGAGAAAGCAAAGGGCTTACACTTAAGATATTTGTGGATTTATTTTTCAGTTGTCAACTTGTACACTTGATTTTGACTATTTATTGGCACTCCATCTTGTTGATAGGATTGTGTGAACCAGCAGGAATCACTGATTCCTCGAGAACGATCTGCAAGGCAGAGAGTTACTGAGCTTATGTCAGTTATGGAATCAGAAAAAAGCCAGGGCTCTGTTTTGAAAGCAATATTGCATGCCAAAGAGGCAAAGCAGATAGAAGGTATTCATGGTCGATTAGGGGACTTGGGGGCTATTGATGGTAAGAGAATTTTCTTGTTCCTTTACATATTATTCATTCAAGAGATGTGATTTGTGTCTATTGAAGAACTCTATGGATCAAGTTCACATATATGTCTTGTTGGTTGTGGTTTTCATTTTTCATATACATTTTACTTCGATCTACCTTTCCATGATTATACATATGTTCGGTCTTTATAGCCAAATTTATTTTTGGAGGAACTATCAAAGAAAAGGAAGTTAAACATACACAAGGAAAATAATTTTATGGTAAGAAACAGACAGATGATTGAACACTGTTGTCTTTAACATCAACCCAAAAGTCCTTAAGTACAATGATGAGATACTTTTTTATATGAACTTAAGAAAGATATTAACTACTAACATGGATTAAAGTTAATTTCCCAAGTAAACTAACATTTTAAAGCAGTATAGGTTTTACCATGAATATAGCTCCTTGACTTTTACTTTCCTTCTCAATCAGTCTACATTGAATGATAAATCTAATGTGGTAGGTTTTCATATCTCTGTTCAAAATTTTGCTATTTTAGCTTACTCTTTTGAGGTTGTCCTCTTGGCTTTTATTATTCAGCTCTGATTACATACATACTATATATATATATATATATTGCAAATATATTGCCAATTATTATACCCACGATCTTCATGTTGTTATTTACAATCTTATACTTGTTTAATAATTGTAAATTTACTATCATTTAAATCAAAAGAATTCATTTGTGCAGCAAAATTTGATATAGCCATATCAACAGCGTGCCCTGGCTTAGATTATATAGTGGTGGAGACAACTACAACTGCACAGGCATGTGTGGATTTACTTCGCCAAAAAATCTTGGTGTTGCAACTTTTCTTATACTGGTAATTTTTTTACATCAGTTATTGATTTATCGGGTTAAAGTTTCACTAGGTGGCAACAAGATGGGATGATATCATTGGTTAAATGGCATGTTCATGCATGCTTGGAAGCAGATTTTTTTGGTAATTTTATTAAATCTTAAACCTGAGGTCGGTTAAATGGTTATGAAAAGAAGGTTCTGATAATTGTAATTGTAAATTTAGATGATTTAATCATGTGTCTCAGAAACTTAAGCTGTTAGGAAAAAGGAACCATTAAATGTTTACTTTAATGTTTCGCTCCCTCTCATATGCAAGAAAAGTTTTTAAGGGCTTAGCATGCGAACAAACATGGGGCAAATTGCCCATTGGAAATAAATCATCTCATTTAACCTTCCTTTGTGTTTAGATTGTTAGATCGTTTTCTAAAAGCTTATACCGTTAGGAAAGGGAAAATATTTACTATAAAAGTAATGTAAGTTGTTATATAATTTGTTTGCCAAACCAGGTATTTGCTGACTTTTATGTGATCAGGTGCATCTTTATATTTTTGAAGTTTTCTATCCTTTTTTTGTTGTTGCTTTGAACAAAAAATGCATCTTTACATTCCTGCCATGTTTTCTATAGGAGAAACAAGTGCATCATTTACGGAAATTGAAAGAGAAAGTCAATACCCCAGAAGGCGTGCCACGCCTTTTTGATTTGGTTAAAGTTGCTGATGACCAAATGAAGTTGGCTTTTTTTGCTTTACTACAAAATACAGTTGTAGCAAAAGATCTAGATCAAGTATGTTAGATTTCGTATTTGTTGCTTTTTGGTTACTTTTTATTGTTCAGCTCATTTCCTAACCAGTCATCTATTTGTGTAGTTTTTTGTCATTGCTTTCCTTTCAATCACCTTTTGAAATTGATGTATGGAATGCAATTAATTTGATCTCTATGCAATAGTGTAGGCAGGAAGTGAATATATTTTTTCTGGTTGGTTACTTGTACTGAGCTTTTTAGTAGACTAGTGCTTTTACACAAAGTTGGGTTATCGTTGTTATTTGAGTTGTGCTTTGTATGCTGTCTGTTAGTCCTCTTCATCCTTGCAAATGCTATACTAATGGATTCAAAACATCTCTTACCTGAATGTTATCAGGCCACAAGAATTGCCTATGGTGGAAGCAAGGAGTTCAAGCGTGTAGTCACACTGGATGGTGCACTTTTTGAAAAATCTGGAACAATGAGTGGGGGTGGAAGGAAACCTCGTGGTGGGAAGATGGGTTCGACGATTCGTGCCAGTGTCTCAAGCGAAGGTGTTGCACAAGCTGAAAGAGAGTTGGCTCAAATAGTTGATGAGTTAAGCAGTTTGCGTCATAAAATCAGTGATACGGTTAGTTGCTATCAGGCTGCAGAAAAAGCTGTTTATCATCTGGAAATGGAGGTGGCAAAATGTCAGAAAGAAGTATGATTTTACCCAGTTTTGAACTTTGAAAATATTTTTTGTATGTGCACATTATAGCTTTTTTGACACCTCATCCTTGTTAATGCTGTCAACAGATAGACAGTTTAAATGCTCAATACTCTTATATAGGGAATCAACTTGATTCCCTTAAAGCAGCTTCTCGACCGAGCAAAGATGAGCTTCAGAGGATCAAGGATTTGGATGACATCATATCTGCTGAGGAAAATGAACTTGAAAATCTAAGGGAAGGGTCAAGAAAGCTCAAAGAAAAGGTGGGTTAAACTTGAATGTTTGTGTTATATAATAAAAGTCTGCTTGTATTTGCATCATAAATTCTGTTATATTACCTTCGAATAAATTTAAGTTCACTTGAAGGAATTCATACGAGCTAAGACCATTTTCTTCTAATCACGACTTCTTAGTCTTTTTAAAGTAGGGCAACATGTTATAATTTGAGCCAATGTTTTAATCTCAGGTGATTTGTTTGCCATTCATGCCTTCTGATCGGTTAGACTGATATTGTTTGGAGTCCTTTTTTGTCAATAGGCTTCTGACCTCCAAGACAAAATAGAGCATGCAGGCGGTGAAAGGTTGAAGAATCAAAAGTTGAAAGTGAAAAAAATTCAGTTTGTAAGTTTTTTGTTGTTGTGCTAATGTATGCATTTCCTTTCAATAGCAGTCATGGTTTTGCAATGTCTTATATTGATTTATCAGGAAATTGATAAGAGCACTTCTGAGATCAATCGTCGACAAGTTCAGATAAATACTGGCAATAAAATGGTGAAGAAGTTGGCTAAGGCAATTGAAGAGTCTAAGATTGAGAAAGAAAGAGTTTGTGTGGAGAAGGAAAAGTTGATGTTCTCGTTTAAAGAAGTGGAGCAGAAAGCATTTGTCGTTCAAGAAAATTACAAGAAAACTCAAGAGGTTTTTATCAATTCTTTTACTCTTGTATCGTTACCATAGTAGGTCTTAGTCATTTGACGTGCTTTGTTTTGCAGCTTCTTGATAAGCACAAGGATGTACTTGATGGGGCCAAAATGGACTATAACAAATTTAAGAAAACTGTTGATGATGCACGGACTGCCGAGGTTTGTTCATTGCCTTGTGGGAGTGCCATTTTGAGTAGCAGTTCATGAAATATATTTTTTAGAAAATATTATCTATGCCCACTTCATGGAGTACAATATTTAGTCGGCAAGAGTTTTGTAAACTCTATATTACTTATGGCTACTTCAAGGAGTACCATATGAAGTTGACAAGAGTTTTGAGAAAACTGGTTATCATAGACTATCATTCCTAGGGTCCTAGAGCACCACAAGCCATCCTCCATAAACATTTGTAGTGCACGGGCATTTCTACAATCATCCTATTGATCTCTAAAGATGATGACTATTGTATAAGATTGTTGATGATGATAAGAAAATTATTTTTGGTTTCTGTTGTCGTAATAGGCTACATCATGATTCATGTGGAGAGTGATTAGCTCCAAAGTGTGGTGTCGCCAATAAAATACTCTTGGCTTGATTTGTGCATGAGAAAAGAGAAAACATCTCTTGTACTCTGTGTAAAGCAGTAAATTCTAGGGGGCGAACCATGAGTAGATGGGACACTCGGAAGAAGGTGCTGGAGGTGGCCTAAGATAAAATAGTGGAATGCTAAATAGGTCGAGTATAGCTTAGATGATAGGCAGTTTTCCTTTTTGGTTTTTCATGGATGAGACTCACATGCTGGAGTAGCCCTGTTTTCCTGCTTGCGCGGCCTCTTTTGCCGTTGTTGCCAAACAAGGAGGGAAAAGATGCAAGGACAGATGTATTAGAATTATAATAGTTGGTTAAGGTGGGATAGGAAATACTAAATTATTGGCTACAGTGCAACCATGTAAAAATAGAAGAACCTGTCATAATAAATAGGAATTCATGATGGTGGTCGTGCCTCACATCAAGTTCTATCTATGGTCATGGATGATATTTCCGTTTTTTTTTATTTTCTGGTAATTTATCGCATGATGGTCTTATAGGTTGATGCTGAATGCAAACTGCAAGATGCAAAGAAACTTATTAAAGAATGGGAGATGAAGGAGAAAGGATATAGCAAAAGACTAGATGACATAAAGAATGATCTTGGAAAATTGATGCAACAGTAAGCGCAGTTTCCATCTATAAAACAATTTCTCTTCCTGAGAGTACTAATATCTTTAATTGCTTCAATTATTTCTAGGATGGTTAAAAACTGAGAAATTTAGCAAATGGTACCATAGTCTCATTTATGTGTGAATTGGAATAGTTATAGTTGAAAAAGGATGGATCCATTATATATATTTTTTGAGATTGATGTATTCTCAATGCAGGATTCAGAAAGATGGCATTGATTTGAATAAGCTGGAAACAACTTTAAATGATGATTCATTAAAGGAGCCTTGTGATTTGAAAAAACACTTGAGATGGTGGCACTTCTTGAAGCACAATTGAAGGACATGAGCCCAAATCTTGACTCAATTTCAGAGTATATTCTAATTCATGGAGGCTTTTATTCTCGATCTGTAACTTATGTCTGACTTTTAACTTCCTGTGTTTAGATACCGGACAAAAGCTTCCTTGTATGGTGCACGAGTCGAAGAATTAAATTTGGTCACCCAAGAACGGGATGATTTGAAGAGGCAGTATGACGAGCTTAGGAAGAGAAGGTAATGGCCCCTATTGTACTCTGAGGGTTGCCTTTCTCCTGTCCCTCTTGGCAAAATTTGAATGGTACTAAGTGACGTATGTAGGGAGCTTCAATGGATTAGTGACATGTTATATTTTGTATCTTGTTGAAAACAGATTGGATGAGTTCATGGCGGGATTCAACACAATATCTTTAAAGCTGAAAGAAATGTATCAGGTAAGAAATTTGAGTACCCTATAATTTTGTGGATTACATGTTTTTTACTAATCAGGCTTAATTGTTTGATTTCTTGCTCTACTGGTCCCAAACCCAACTAAAGGAGAAGGGTAGGTTTCAGGAAAGACAAGTGACTGTCCAAACTTTGCCATCTATTTTTACACAGATTCTAGTCTGCGTCCTCCCCATCATGAATTAGGTGTAGTAAGAAGAAATGTTTTTGAGTAATAATGTGAACACTGAATAAATTTTTGTCTCCTAGTCTAGTTGTATTATTTTCGTTTTGAACTTTTCATTGTGTGGAGCGATGCATGATCTCCTGATTCTAAGTGATTTTGTTTAAACTGGTAATGACCTGATTCCTATGGACTGAGACTTATGCTGTGGAATGCAAATTGACGAGTAACACACTGTGTCACAGTCAATTAGTTACCTGTGTTTCAGTGTTATGATTGCTTGGATGCTCTTAATTTAGTTTAAAGTTCAATTCATGGTAGACTTCAGATTTCGTCAGAAATATAGAAATGTTCATGGCATACTTGTTTCGTTTGATGACATATTTTTCTTAGTATTTGTTTATTGACACTTACGTTGTTCTGTAGATGATCACGCTTGGTGGAGATGCAGAGTTGGAGCTAGTTGACTCTCTAGATCCCTTTTCCGAAGGTGTGGTTTTTAGTGTTCGGCCCCCTAAAAAGAGTTGGAAAAATATTGGCAATTTGTCTGGCGGTGAAAAGGTATCTACAAAACAATGGTTGGATTTGTTTTTCAGATTAAATGCAGTTTCAATGGTTGTGCATATAACATCGTTAATATGATTTGTCATTATTGAACCATCTCTCTCTCTCTCTCTCTCTCTCTTTCCCCCTCTCTTCTACTTCTTCTTCTTCTTTTTCTTCTCCTTCTTTTTGTGGTTTTTGACCTTTTGATTCTTTGCATAGATACACATGGATATGTTCTAACTATGCCGAGTATTTTGACAAATTGTAAGCTAATGAATCTAAATCTAACACAGCAAACTCAGGTTAGATGTGAAATATCTACTAGCGTTCAGAAACAAGGTGAAGTGCATGTTTTTTTCTGAATCTTGAAATGTAAAAAACTCTATATCTGATTAGAAAGAGTATGAAGCTGCCGGAGGGGGAACGATAAAACAGAAACCTTCAGCCCAGAAGAATTAAAGCTTTTGCTTATCATTGGAATATAGCCTTCTAATATCCTGTTTTCTTTGAATGTGACTTGCGATGTTAGTAAGCTTAATGTTGCTGTAGGCTTGCCCATCATCGTTGTGTTTAACCTTGTGTTTTCTTCCTAAATTTAGACATTAAGCTCTTTGGCACTTGTTTTTGCTCTGCATCATTACAAGCCAACACCGCTGTATGTGATGGACGAAATAGATGCTGCTTTGGGTATAAAAGCTTATCATTTGACTGTTTCATTTCATATCCTGATTGTCTAGCATGTGACTGTAAATTGATGTGACGACAGATTTTAAGAATGTTTCAATCGTTGGACATTATGTAAAAGATCGGACAAAGGATGCACAGTTCATAATCATAAGGTAGTACTGGTGCCATATTTTTGTTTTAACTGTTAATTTTTTTCATGTTTACATGAAACTGTCACTCAGTCATCAATTTCATGTTTTTTACTGGCCTGATTGTGTGTTATGTAGCTTGAGAAACAATATGTTCGAGTTAGCTGATTGCTTGGTTGGAATTTACAAAACTGACAATTGCACTAAAAGCATTACCATCAACCCGAGGAGTTTTGCCGTGACTGCAAAAGTTGCTTGAGTGGAAGTCGAAGTGGCTGTTCTTCCATGAAAAAAAAGGCTTTAAATTTTTTATTTGTATTTATATCCTACCACTTTTGCGTATCTCAAGGAAACATCTGATAAAAGGGTATCAGGTTTAATGTGTAAATAACAGACTTCACTTTTCAGTGCTGGTATGTTCGTGTTGTAAAATAGCTTGTACCTTGTAGCAGACCGAAGGAGCTTTCTGAGTAAAATGATTTGCATTTGCTTTATTTCAAAGCTTATTTTTTAAAGATTTTTTGCCGCGCTCTCTCCATCTTTGTCAATTAGGATGAGGCTGTTGCAATTGACCCATCCGTTGTCATATGCAGGGGCTTTGCGCACCGTTTTTTTTATTTTTTAAATATAATAAAATTTGCGATTGTTAATCTTTGCTCGATATATAAGTAAAATTTTGCCGCCAGGGTGGGGTTTCACCTTTCAAATTTGCCATTTTACCCAAGTTTTAGTTTGTGGTTTATTGCAATCAGGGGGCAAACTAGTTGAGTGGAGACTAATACCTTATGTTTTGATTGTTCTCAAGGTACTAGTTAGTTATCTCGAGTTTAGTTAGATATGAGATTATACTATTACGAGCCTAGCTCAAATAGCTTGAATTGCTTTATTGTTTATCCCATAAATTTCGTCCAATCGAGCCTTTTGACTGCTTCACTGAGTTAATTGACTCTTATTTTAACGATTTTCAATGCATGTTAAAAATGGTGCTTTTGAAATGATTAAAACTCAATTATACCCTTGCTTTTGCACAAAGTATCACATATATACCTACTTTTTGTATGTTTGATTTTTAGAAAGTATCAGAGTGTGTAAGGGGCCTGGCACCTAAGAGATTTAAGCTCTGTCAATTTTTTGATGAAATAATTGATTATCAACATCTCTCATTTCATTATGCTGACGTGCCCCACTTTGACATCAATGTGTATTTTTACCAAACTTTACGTGTAACTTTTTTTCATTACTTCATCAACGTAGAATTGATAGTGAGAGTGGACTTCAATCGTTTCTAAATTTTGTCCTGCTCATGAATAAATACATAAGAAAATTATTTATAATTTTAATATCCTAAACTCTACACCTTAAACTTCCCGGCCTTCTAACATCTATATATGGCATTAACATGATTTGATGATTGATTATCCCCTCTAGCTGCGCTTTATATTCCTCGGAAGGAAAGATTTTGATCTTTAATTTTACAAACCCTGCAATGTCAAACAGCCGCTTGAATTCGGCGCTAAATTTTGCTGCAAAGTGGGTACCCCAGAAAATATTGTTAGTGGCTGTAGATAAGCGAATTGATCCAATCTCAAAGTAGTTCATTTAGGAGGAGACCCAAGTTCTTCTTTAAGACATGGGGCTGTCGATATATAAGAGGCCAACAAACTAAGTAAAGCGTTTTACATGATAACATTAAGATGTTAAAGACCTGGATTTGTAGCATCTTGTTCATAACTTTGGTAATTTGATATAAACATTTCCAAACTTCAACCGGACAATTGACAATTACCAATCAATCTCACGAGGATGACTTAATCTAGTCACCATCGTCGCTCCTGCTGTTGCAGGTCTCCTTCTTCTCCTTCTCTTTCTCCTTTTTCTTCTTCGTCACCTTCTTCTTACAATCTTGGCCATCCCATCAAGATGTTGAGTTTCCTTCACCTTGTCAACTAGCCCACTAGCTTGATCAACATGCATATTGTGCATTACTTTTTCCTTCATCTCTTTATGACGATCATCACTGCCTCTCCTGCTCAGAGTCTTGTTTATCATACGAACAATTCCAGCCATTTTTCTAGCTCTCTTTCTTCTCCAATTTGATCTTATTTCCCGCTTAATGAACTCACATTCTATTTGTGTACATATGTTGAATCAATGACAAAAACAAGCCTTGCATTATTCTTAGTACAAGTAGGTTAGCAGTGACTGGGGAGCACCGGCCACCTACTATTTCATCGTCTAGACTAGAGAATATGCTTTGCATTGGAAATAGTATTCTTGCTAGCTGTAGTAGTGATATTAATTGGGTGGTGAAGCATGGTATTGGTATCTAGACGGAGGCAAGCCCTAAGACTCAAAACCTTGTGATGGCCTTAATTAACCATTGACCATTGCACTTTACAAAATAGTCTTAATTAACCAACCAATGCTTATCAATGCATTCCAATGTTCCAACTGAGTCCAAATCTCTACACTCTGAGAGGGTTCCAACTCTTCATCGGACCTAAATTTCCCTGATCCGACCGATCGAGGTTTTAGTTCCGCCCATAGACATCAATTAGATCCGTTTTTTATTGGGCCTGAGATTTCCAAAAGAAAACTTCAAATAATATTATAAAAATAAGAGCAATTTTAGCGTCTCTTCCATCCATGTCTATGCCTAATTATAAAAAAGAACAATTATCACAGCAAAAAAATAAATTTTTCCCACGTTTTTTACGTCTTCTCTATGCTATTTTTTACCATGGATAAAAATTACAGATTTTTTCTATATTTAGAAATATTTAAAGGCAAGTATGGATTAATTTTTTAACTTTTCTCTACTTCAAGAAAATGTGTGTTAATCTTAAAAGGTGGGGAAAATTTTCTTCATATTTTTTAGCTTGGACTAAAGTTTGACAATGAACATCTGCTTAACTTTAAAATCTTTAAATATAGATATAAATATATTTTTTTCTATTATATTTTAGTCATTTTGGATAATGTCTAAATCTTCTTATAACATCAAAGCCACCAATTTATAGGCTCATAAACCTCTATTGTGTCAAAAAAGAAAAAATAATAAAACACAATAAGTGGTGTAAACGTTTGTTAAAGCCCACAAATGACAAGCTCAATAATGATGTAGATGCTTGTTAAAACCTATTAAATAGCAACCTTAATAACATGTAAAGAAGATCTAATTTATTTATCTTGAAAAACCCCTATGTTAAGTGTTTCACTACCTTACATGTGCCAGGGAGTGTTGAAATAGTTTCACATCTATATATGAGATATGAGATAAATAGTGCTATGTATATACGTGGGTTCTTAAATGTTTTAAAGCCGATAGTCATTTTTGATTGAAGCCCGTAGACCCACTTGAATAGGTATTGAATGTGACAACTAAATTGGCAGATGTTACATTTCACCCACATTTAAAAAATTTTATTTTTATAATTTTTATACTTAGCTTGTAACTAGTAGCTTATCTCATGTCTAATATATGTCTGACCTTTAGTTTATGGCTAGCCTAGCTTATTTTTAGTCTATTATATCATTTAATACGATCCTAGATCGGCTATTAAACTATTTGTAATAATTTGACTCAATTACTGTAAACTAAAAGACCTAATCATTTTTAAAAAATAATAATTAACTAAATTAAAGATTATAAGCATTATTTTTACTAATATATTAAGTTATACCTCCATAAGTACAGGATATAAGACTAAATTTAAAGATGTTACAAAAATACACCCTAAACATCCTCTCTTTATCGCTTTCTCCAAATATAAGCTCTAAAATAATAAAATTTTAAGATGGTACTGTACTACCTACTAAATGCAGCAATAACTTATATTTTGAATGGAAGTTGCCCCAAAGTTTTGTTGTTGTGGTCAAGTGAGGTACATGCAAGTACTTCTTCAGAGTGCAAAGCACATCAAAGGAACTCAATATCATATGCTTGGGAAAAAAATGTTGTCGATTGAAGAGTAATGTTTAAAGTAGCTTGTCAATTAATTCACTCCAAAAGCACTAATCACTACAAAAGAAATAATTTTTTAAACATTTTTCTCCACATATTCTCCATGCCAAAGTTTGATCGTGGAGAAAATTTCTAAATTGCTTTTTATATTTGGAGATATTTAAAGATATATATATATATATATCTTTAAATTTTTAAGGAAGGTAGAAAACTATTATTTTTAGTGAATTAACACAATAAGATTATATTTCTTCTCTTGCTCAATATTATGTAGGATTTCATTCTTTGAGATTGTGATAAAGATTATCCTTTTAGATAAATACTCAATGAAATAAAGTTTTAAAATTTTAATCCCCATCACCTTTCGGCCTTAGCCTAGTCCGTGGTTAATATTTGACCTCACCGTTCTCAATACAATCTTGCAATGTGAAAAACACACGTTTACTGCTCGATAAAATTAAAAGAAAAAATCAGCAAATTTAATTGCACAAGTATAATAATTTCATAATTGACAAGTATAAGGCATGATACAGAGGCATCCTCTTTCCACCGCTCAACAGGCTCCTTTGCACTGCTCAACTGGTTTAAAGTCATTTGGGAGATCATAAGCATTGGGCAAGATAATTCTAGCCCCATATTCAATTTGAATCTAAATCGAATTAAATTATTAAATTTTAGACTGCCACTCTTATTTAAAATAAAATACTAATTATATAATGGGACACAACCACTTTAAGATATTAAAAAATAGAAAGCTTGAGCGGATACCCGGTGTTTACGTGTTTCCGTGGCAAAGAACTAATTAGAAAATTAAACAAATAAGTTACACACTTATAAGAGTCACAATCTATTAAGGTTCATATTATGAATGCGGAAGCTCAGAAAGCCACAATTACTCTTAAAAGGTAGTGATTATTGCTTTTGTTTTGGATACATTAATTTGTTGTTGCTTCAATCGTTCTCTTGTATTTTAAAAGATAGCGCATGTGTGAAAGGACAAGAAATTAATTTGACAACCTGTGATGAACTTAATGCTTTACATTGTTCTGTCACATGTCACATACGTCCTGTCTGCTCAATTAATTTGCCATACTTGTGTAATTGTGTTTCTTTTTCTTCCTTTATTTCTTTCTTTTTCTTCTTTTTCTCTTTCCTTCCTTCTTTCTTTCTTTTCTTTTTTTGTTATTTTTTTGTCTCCTTCGCATAATGTGAACCAAAGTTTTTTGCTTCGAAAGCTAGAAGCTTATCCCTAACCAAATGCTTAATGCCCATGAGCCCATTAATCAATGTGTTGGGCCCTTTGCCCATCTACCAAAGGCCGTTGCCAAAAATTGGACTTTGGATAGAAGGGGAAGGGTGGGAACCCCTTTCTTCCATTCCCTTCTGTGCTATGCCATAGGTAAAAAACCAAATCAATCGCGGTAAAAATGTATAAGTGCACGGTAAAAAGATAAGTGGAAAAGTGCACGAGAAGAAACATAAAGAAGGCAAGGAATATTTTTGCTCAGCTATTCCTCTTTTTTTAAAAATTTCCCTCAATTAATATCGAGTTTTCAAATAACATCTTTTTTTATGCTTTCCGGTTGGTGTCTAACGATTAAATTTCATGCATGGAATTAGAAATTAAGTTGAGTGTTGACATGGTGAATTGTGGGTCTCATCACTCAATTGAAGAACATGGATAATGAGTTTAATTTTACATATGCTTGTACATATGTAATTATAATGTTTGACAAATAATTTCTAGTGTACCCTGCCTTGTGATGTTAAGAGTTGCTTTTTCTTTTCTTATCTGCAAGGCTTTCAGTTGTCATGATTTTGAGGGATTTTGGGCAACTTTTTGTTTTAAAAAACTTTAAGTATAGGTTTCACATTAAAAGGTGTAAATAAAAAGTGCCACTAGGGTGAGTGTGGCCAATGGTCATTTTTTGCATACAAAGAGACCCACTGTTTGTGCATTTAGAGCTGTTTTGTTTTTCTGGGTATGAACTCTGAGGGTGTGACTTCACAAGCTCCATGAATGTCCGGCCATTTTTGCACAACTACCACTACCGAAATCACAGAAATACAATTAGTTTCGCTTATTTATTTTTCAGGCAGGAAGGCACCGCGAAAAATGAACATGTTGATTTCGAAAGGAAATTTCTGCTAGTGTATTTGATAGTGCCACCTTAATTTGAATGGTTCTTCTAACAGGATGCATGTGACCCAATTGAACGGCAAAATGAAAACTCATCCCACTGCATTGATCGTCTGAGCAATCTACCGGACGAGGTCCTTCCCCACATCCTCTCATTCTTGAAAACAAGGACAGCTGTCAGGACTAGTATATTGTCTACACGATGGAGACATGTATGGAAGTATGTTTGTGTGTTAAGTTTCAACCATTGGGAAGATGATCACCTAGATGCCAGCCATTTGTTGAGTCTGTTGATCAATCACTAGCCAATTTTCAAGGTTCAAACATCATAAAATTTTGTTTCCAGTTTACTCCTCATGATGGGCCTTCCATACGTAGTATTTGTGATTGGATAGATTTTGCCATCTCCAAGGGAGTTGAGGAATTTTAGTTGAATTTTTCTCCAGTGGCATAGGGTGACGACGATTTCTCATATCTGCATGATGGATTTTACAAGTGCTTTTCTCTTACAAAGCTGATGCTGAATTTCGCAGAACTTGATTAAGGCTAAGGTGACTGGAAGCCAATTGGTTTGGGGAGACTTAAACATTTGCAGTTAGTCTACATGAATTTGAAAGGTTCTACAATAACATTTATTGTATCTCAATGTACTTCACTGGAAGAATTGGTCCTGATCAAGTGTGTGCACTGGTCATGCAAAGGTTCGTACCCAGAGCCTGAAAAGATTGAAGCAGTGCACAACAATTCTCCACCTTGACAAGAATTTCATATGATTCTCTCACAAATCCAATTTTTAGTGTATGCGAAGCTCCATGCTTTCAATTTGTAACAATATTGACCAAGTCAAGTTGGATTTGTGAGATGTCTAAACTTGGTCAATATTGTTACAAATTAAAAGATGAAGTTCGCAAACACTACTAAAAGTTGGATTTGTGAGAGAATTATATGAAATTTTGTCAATAAGGTGGAGAATTGTCGTATGCAAAAATCTCACATCTAAATTTTTATGGGTTTGGGAAGAGTTCTCTTCCTATAAAAGGACTCCTCCCCCTTATTTTAGATCATCCCCAAAATTGTCTTTATCTTCTCCCATTGGCAATTTGTTCTTTTATTTTTTTGTAATATTTCTTTCATTAGTGAAATATTATTTTAGTTTTAGTAGTGTCCAAGGACGTAGGCATAATTGGCCGAACCCCGTTAAGTTTTGATGTTCTTTTTATGTCTATTTAATAGTTATTATTTGGGTATAGTTGTTGTTAATTATTGTGCTATTAAAATTATTTGTCTTGATAAAATTCTGTTTAGGAGTTAGTTTTTAAGCGGACTAGTGTGTCCTACCACACTTTCCTGAGGATTTTATTTTGAGGTGAATTTTTTAGTACAATCATTTTTACGCTAGTCAATTAGATAATAATTTTCAAAGTGAACTAATTATCTTTGGTGGAAATTAATCCTGCTGTGCACAGCACTTTTTGACGTGCCTTTGTTTGTGGAAGAACCAAGTCCTTGGGCCAAACCTGTAGCTAGCAAGATTTAATGCTGTTGTTGATAGCTGAAAATCATTTAATCTATATAGTTTGTTGAGCACGCCCTCTTTAACAATAATTCTGAAGAAGTGTCCAAGTCTGCTACAAGGCCTTGCACCTAATAAGGCTGCATGACCCAAAAATGATGGCATGCAAGCATTTATTTCTACTCAACATTTTTCAATTTCCCCTTACAAGTGGATGGCGATTATCGTACTCCAATCTATTTATGTCTTACTGCCAAACCTGACAGCTTAACCTTACAGCTGATTTTCATTCTTGTGAAGAATTATCAATAGGGTTTGTCTTTGGTTAACCAAACCATAATGAGGGAAGCCATGGGATTATCTTCCATAAACTACTGATATGATCACCTTTACCCAAGATTTTTAGAGCTAAATATTACAAGAACAAGTCTAATTAGTATTAGGGTTGGAAAAGAAAATAGGTACACTAATAGGAGCAAAATTTGAGGCGCCATCAAAGCATTTAGTTTGTGTAATTTTGCTGCCACTGTTTCTTGTGCAAGGATCCCTAACCCTAGAATTTTATGCTTATGGTTAGGCCATATTGTCTGCGATGTTTGTGATGTGATTGTATGGTTGTATGCATCTAACGGGTACCCAAAAGATTTCTTCCTAGCACATATTTCTTTGGAGTAGCTCCTACATCTCAATATATATTGCAAATAAAAATGATTTTGCTCGTATCTGATTGCAAGATTCTTGTTGATAGAGTTGTTTCTGCACCACATTTGAGTCTTTTGATGTCGGAAAAAAGATCGATAATTTCTAGGTTCAATTTTGTTTGGAGGGACTTAAGACTTGTCAATGTTGTTCCCCCCGCTTGTTTATTTTATTTTTTTGATGTGTTAAAAATACTTACCAATGCATGAACCATTTGTTTAGCATTACAGTATGTTGATATAAATTAATCACATAATAAACTATGTTGATATAAATTGTATTAACTATTGATATTTTGTCTACATGAATAAATGCATGACCTAGATTGTCGATCCCTATTCAAAATACATAATAAACTACCACAGTTCACTAATTTTAAAATTTTGTTTGGTCTACACTTCTCTGTTTGATTCAGCTCTATATCTTTCCGAGTTGAACTCCACATGTGACTCTTAACTTTGACATCATTGTCATTTTTATAGCTTGAGTTAACTTTATGTTTTACAAAGAAATACAAAATATGTATTTGTGAACACAATTAACTCCATTAAGGCTTTTACATTGCGTTCCCAAGTCCAGATAAAAGAAGAGGGTTAGCGTCAAAAGGTATCTGACTATAAAAAATTTTATCGTTTGTAATTATATGAATCATATCTTGGATTCCATGCCCCCAACATCTTTGGGTATCAAGTAGAAAAAGAAGATGAAGAAGACTTATTGATTTTAGTATTTAAGGAAGTAATTTATTCTAATTTCGTATCCTTTTTCAAAGTCGACTGATTTGTTGGGTAGTCCGCAGTTTTCGAACAATGCTTCATACTGCATGCCTAATGTTTTTTTAAACTATATGGACTGTTAAGGCAATAGATTCGTGCCCCCTGAAAACAACATTTTGGGCAGCTGGTTTATAAAGATGTGTCTCGGACAAGGTTACCCGTCCCTGTACAAGACAAGCTAGGCCGGTTTAGTTTACTGCTAACTCACAGATTGGCATTCGGCCGACAAACATTTCTAACCTACGTGAAAGACAAACAACTCAACATCATCTTAGTATATAATCCAAATTAACTCATAAATCTATAGATCATTAGAACATGATCCGCAATTTCTTCTATCCGGTACCAAAAGAGATCAAGAACATTGATTTTTAATCAAGATACATGTGATTATAAATGTTATAGTTTTAAGGGCAAGATGTTCAATCCTCCTCTTTTGCCCGAATTTTGCAATTGGCAATGCTCAAGTCACTACAAATAAAATGGATTTTCTCCATGTTTTTCTCGGCTTCTTCTCCACGCCATTTTTAGCCATGGAAAAAATCTATAGATTTTTTTATATTTAGAAATATTTTAAGGTGAGTATGAATTAATTTTTTAATTTTTTTTCATTTTAAAATATTCATTTATTTTAAAATGTGAAGAAAAGTGTTGTAGATAAAATCTTTTTCGAATTTTTTGGCGTGGAGAAAAGTTAAAGATTAACACATACATTTAAAATTTTCAAATATAAAAATAAATCTAAGCTTTTTCTCGGTGGTAAAAGTTGGTATGAGAAAATGTGGGAAAAAATACCACTTTTCTCTACTACATTTTTTTGAAATTAACATGGAGAAAAACTATTTTTTTGCAGTTAGTTTCGATGGAGAACATGAAAGGATTTAAGCATAATACTAGTTGTTTTTCGTCTTCTGCACTAAATACAAGAGTTGTACATGGCTAATGTAGCTAAGAAATCGAGGTATCTTTTGCTCCTTGTTAGTTTCCTTGCGTCTTTTTTCATCCTGATTGAGTGGGACGACGTCAGCATTCTCCATGATAACACCGCCTATGCCTTAACTATCTACTATATAAGATTGAACTAAAAGAAAAACTAGCCATTAGTCTTTTGTTGATCTAGCAATGGGAGACAAGGCAACATTAGCCAAGGCGAGGCAAGAGCTTGAGAATCTATACCTCGGAATCCCGGACGAGTCGGTAAATCTCTCTTTTGATGATTTTATAAGTGTTGCTCGACAAAATAGTGTTGTTGAGAGGAGGAAGATGCCGATGGAGACAATTTCAGAAGACGCGGCCATGGACTCGATGAACGGAAGTTCGACATTAGGGAAGCTACCTAATGGTGAACATTTGCATCCTAGTAGGAATAGAATTAGGGGTCGAGGTACGTATGAGAACAGCCGTGGTTTTGATGATATAAGTATGGCAAGTACTGGGGTTTCAATATCGAGAGATGGGCAAAGAGTTAGAAGGAAAAGGCCAGGAATTCCACATTCAAAGTTTTGCACCATTTGCACCAAGTATATCTATTTTTTGCTACATCGTTGTTTGGTACGTATAAGTACCCTCCAATCTCTAAGGATTCTTTTTTTTTTCTCTTTTTGCATGCTTTTTCACTCTTAAGCTTCTTCCATTGAACTTTTTATGCATGGTCAAGTTTAAAAGAATTTTGATTATAGGCCGTGAAATTATAAGTAATTGAAACATCACTTAAACCCTTTCTTCATGCCAACGATTAATATATAATACAAACTTAATTGGATTTAATTTCAAAGGATCAAGCTTTTTGGGGGGTTAAATGATACTTACTCTAAATTGATTTTGTGTATTGTTAAATCTAATCCATATAAAACCCTCCTTGGCGCATTTTTTTTTAAAAAAATGGAGGGATTTATAAGAGAGTTGCTTAGAATTTAGATGGTATAAAATCAATGTCAGCTCAAAGTGCCATCCACCAATCAAATTAGATGGCTATATATATATATATATAGACAAATTATCCTGATCATCTAAATATCTTTATAATCTACAGGTTTTTATTAATTTTAGCTGATATAGTTTGGAATATTGACACAAGTTTTGAGAGGAGCAACTTGATATAAACTTTTCTTTCCTCAATAAAAACAGGCATATCTCTTTTAAAAAAAATCATAGTTTTGATATCTTGTTTGTGATATATTATAATATTTGATGATGGAAAGATTAAAGCAAGGGCAAAGAACTAAACTTGACAATGGTAGGCCCTTACATTAATAATTTCGATTTATGGCATGCCAGGTTTGTGGAAGGGCCTATTGTGGGCACTGTGTGAGTGTTGGCATGGGGGAAATGAGTGAAGGAAGAAAATGTATTGACTGCTTGGGAAGAAGGTTCAGCATGAGGTAACAATGTTTATGACCTTGTAAAGAATGACACTTTGAGAGTTCATATTCAACCAAATTTATATTTATTACATGGTCATGTAAATGAATATATAGTTATAATTATGCCTATGTAGCATGGTCATAAATTACATTGTAGCAGTTCTGTGACAAACTTTTGCTACAGATTCTCGTAGCTACGGGGTTTCGACTTTTTGCTACTATATTTCTCGTGACAAAAGGTGGTTTTCTTAATTAATAGCATAAATAGTTTTGCAATGTAGGTATATCCACAAGGCTGGGAGTATGGGGTGGTGCATGAGTTATCCAAGTAGAGCGAAGGAGCAAGAGTTGAGGTGGGCAGAGAAGGGTCCAAGAAGAAGCGGTGAAAGACGGTACGAAACCAGCACAAACATGTCAAGAGCAAGACGACCTACCCAGAAACCAAGAAGCACCATTAATGGTGGTCTTCCTTCCAATACTACTATGAGTGGAATACAATTATCATGATCAGTCCTGCATGTTTAAGATCTTCCTTAAGCTAATGACATTTTTGTTCATCTGGCTCACTGATTGTATGCATAATGATCAGTTGGCTCAAATCTCATTGAGTGGAAAAGATTTTTCTTGTTTTGTTGTTTTTTATGCAAGAACACAATTATGATCTGTTCAGTGTTCACTTCATATGTAATATTAATTCATCCTGCATGTTTAAGATCTTCATGATGCTACAGACATTTTAATGTTCATCTGATTGCATTTGCATGCTTGATCAGTTGTCTCAAATATCAATGAATTGATAATCAAAAGTTCTTTTTGTTTGCTGTTTTTTTCTGCAAGATGTATGCGAGCTTGTTTTACGAGACAAAACCATTTAATATTTATTTCAGAAATTACCTCATCAATAAAATTGTACAACTTGATTGTTTCTAATTTTGCATTAAACGAGTTTGCAATTTTGTCCTCGGGATGTATAATTAGAAAACAATTAGAGATGATGAATATCTACAATATATTAAACAAATATTATATTGAAATAAGAGCATTTTTATCAAAAAAGGAAGAAAATTTTATGTATCATTGAGTGGTGGGAAAATTAAGCCTAATTACGAGGAAATGGGGAAATTTTTTGAATTGTTTAAAATACCCTTAATTAAAAAATTAAAAGAAATTAAAAACTTTAAAAAAATAAAAATAAATAAATTGGCTGAGAGCAGTGGCCACCATGCCAAGGGAGGCCGAGATCGGGTTGTCCCTGCCAAGGGGGCCTGGGTGGCCTGATTATGGTGGGAGGCCCGATCCGGGCCACCCCTAGCCTCAATGGCGAGATCCCAATAGCCTGGACCATGGGTGGCTGAGATCTGGTCTATCGATGCTGACTTGACACTATATTATTAAAAAAAGTTTTTAAAGATCACGAGTAATTTTACCATTATAATAAAAATTTCCCTTTTTCCGGTAATTACACTTAAATTTCTCACTATCTAGTAATATTGAAAATTGTTTCTCCTTTTATGGTAAAAAACTCTTGAAATAATCATGTAATATAATATTTTTAGATATTTTGCTGTGGCGGAAGGCAGATTCATTTATTTGGTATTGGGGAGGGAAATTCGAAATATGCGGTATAGGGTCAGAGAGAGAAAAAGTAAATGTCCAAATGTCAAGACTAGCATCTAGCATGACACTTTATTGGATAGGGTCAAGATAAGATAATAATTTGCTCATTTTAGGAGGGGAGAGAGTTTTATAAGTCTGATGGGTATTGAAGAGGGTTGGACATGATTTGATTGGAGTAAGGTATTGCAGTGGCGGGAAAAATTTGCACGGGTAGAAGAAAAGTTGAAGCGGCGATTTTCTTCTTACTTCCATGGCATCTCTAGTGGACAACAATTTGTGTAGAATTTTTTAGGTTTGAAATTTAGAAGAAAGGCATCATTGAGAGGCGTTGTTGCATCAATGGGATAAGATTGTGTTAAAGGTATGTCCATTAACGTCGTTTATCACTATGCTTTCCCGGTAATTTGTGGGAAGAAGCAAGTGTACCTGATAGAGGTGGATGACATCATAAACTTTCAATATGCTCTCGGATTCGGAAGAAGAAGCGATGTTGACAATCTTAGGATACATAGTGTGCTAAAATCGAGGCCCGATTAATTAATAGGAGAAGATGTTACAGGCAAAGACAAATAGCAGTAGATGTGGAAAACCCACGATTCGAGGTCAGGGTTTTATATTCAGAACCGATCAGTTCAACCGTTATTTTTGAGTCGAATCAGTTTCAGAACACGTGCACTAAGGCAACGCCAGTCGCGTGTATGAGCTATGAGGGTCATGCGTACCCAAGTATATGATGATAACGTCATGAACACAGTAGAAAAGAATGAGTTATTAGAGTATATGAAGGCATGCAGTTTATTTTTATTATTATTATATATATAGTGGATCGTAGAATTAGTGTTTGGCCGTTTATCGCATTAGGACGCATTATGGGCAGTTTGGGTGGGTTGATAGTCTTAGAGCATATCATTATGATGTTTTAGTGTTTGTTTGATTTTATGGGATTTTCCCGATTTTTATGGATTTTTTAGGATTTACTTCGAGTTAGTTATGATACTTGACTCGAGCCGGAGACGAGTCAAGTATTATTTACGAGTTTGCCACCCAACTAAGTTTTCACCCCGACTGTAACACCCCGTTTCGGCTCACCCGTGAACCGACCCGGAAATGTCACCGGCGACCGAACCGTTCGTTAATCTACTAGATTCGGTTAAGCCGACCAGGATCTACTCTCGGCGTCTCAAGATGGAGATGCAAATATGAAATGCATGAATGAGAACGATTGGGTTCTAACGCGGTCCTACATGCATGCTATGATGTACAAGCAAAAACAAGACAAAATAATAAATGAGAAACCAAAAGAAAATATATACTATTTTATGAAAATACGATAACACATAATAATCTACCATGACATTAAATCATTATCTCATTCATTTTTACCCGAGCCGAGTCTGAACTCCAAGGCTCCCTACTCATTCATATTTATCAGTTCGTTTCATAACAAGTAATTCATCAAGACAAAAACATTGTAATAATCATCCACACAGCATTAAACAACCATCATTATACATTACACGCGGCAGGTACATGTGTGCGCGGTTCCGTGCTGCTCCTCCGCAGTCCCGACAGCTTTCATCGCTCGCATTCCTCACCTACATATATATAGAAAAACCGTCAGTAACGAGTGTTACCGGCCCGGAAAATAACTAATATCAATCTGGCACAGGAGAGCAAACTCTCCTGTTGAATCAAAACCATATACTTCCTCAAGAACTCTCATCAGGGCACATACGGGAGCCGTCGCCGTCGGGCCGTCGCCCTCGGGTCGACAGCGTCCCCCTATCTTTCTCATTCTCATACCTTGGCCATTTCTCTATCGCTTCTCGCATCAAATTTCATTCCTTACCGCCCTCTGCACCTTCCATATTACTCCTGGCCTTGAGCACAAAGGCCGAGCACTCTCAGGCAGTCGCCTTCAGTACCCTTTGAACCACAAGTCTAGACATGCGCTGCATTGCAGTACCCGTAAACCTCCACACTTCTCCGGGTTTGAGGAACTCAAAGGTGGAGTTGTCCGGATCCTTCGGGAACGAAGTGGGTTCTCCCCAGCTCCAGAGCCCGCTCTTCCGGGCACACGCCCTATCTGAAGACGTGGCCGCAAGTAACCCTCATTCCATCTCTCACCGAAAACACGAAAACTATATATATATAGGCCTGGGTTGGGATTTATACAATAGGCCCGAAGGCATCGTGAGCTGGATCTGAAGTTCGAAAACAAACTCGAGGGATCTCATCCTCGAGGGTTATTAATCCGAAAAAGAACTGTTGGCTAAATGGCCCGAGTTAAGTGGGATCCGATAAAACGCCACTTAACTCGTCCTGCACATGATAAATCAAATATACAATAGAGTAGCGTAAAACAGAGAACGAGTCCTAAACGGACCTGGTAGAAGCTCCAAACGGGTCCACGCGCCTAGGCGGCGAGCTCCTACACCGTACCTACACAATCAAGCTAAAAACTAACGCCCGCATGATGAATCACACATCCTATAGCATGCACACACAATCAACACAATCACGCATCAATCAACACACATCAACCTATATCAATTCTAGCAAGTCTACTTAGGTTAGTTTGCATTAGATCATGATCATTACCTAATAACCCTAATTAGTTTCATAACTTCTATTTTTAACACCACACAATTCCAACAAATTTCATATTTTATTCTAAATCAAATCTACATTTATATATAGTAATTACAATGCACAATTCATCAATCCTAGCATGCAAATTCTAATAATCAATACTTTCAAATAATTAAATTAAAATAAATTATACCTCGCGTCGTCGAAAATCGGCGACGGCTAGGGTTTCCGTTTCGCGGCTCGAAACTCGAATTCGGCACCTAGCGGCGTCCGAAGTCCGATCAGATTGGACCGGGTGCGTTCGGCGGATGATCCGGCGAATTTCCCACGAATCCAATTTTCCGGCGGTTCCGGCGGTTTTCCGGCGAGTGTCGGCGGTTTTCCGGCGGATTCCGACGGTTTTCCGGCGACGATTCGGGACGGGGCAATCAGGGGGTCTATCGGCACCAGCTCGACGAGCTTGGTCCGATGGCGGTGTCAAACAGAGCAACCGAGGCGGCGATGGCCGTCGGCGGCGGCGTTGAAAACGGGCGGCGGCGGCGGCGTGCTCCGATCGGGGCTCCGGCCGGCCTCGACGGCGGTCGGGATGATGGGGGAAATGTCGGCAACGGCGAGGGGGTGGTCTGGTGGTCACAGCGGCGGCGGAGCGGCCCGGACGGCGGCGGAATCGGCCGAGTGGCGACGGCGAGCGGCTTCGTGGGGCGATTCCGGCGTCGTGGCGGCGAGACGGTGGCCGGGGTGGGTCGTGGCGGCACGGCGACTTCACGGCGGGGCGGGGCGGCGTCGATCGGCGGCAGCACGGCGTCGGCAGCGGCGGCGGCGGCGACCACAAGGGGCGGCGTAGGGTTTGGATAGGAAGAAGGGTCGGGAGGAAGAAGAAGTGCTGTGCGATGGCAGTTTCGTAAATAAGTATTGACTCGATTCCTACTCGAGTCAAAATAATAACTAGTTCGTAATAAATTCTAAAAAAATCTAGAAAAATATGGAAAAATTCTATAAAATAAAACAAACACAACAACATCCAAATGACATGCTCTATAACTAATAACCCACCCGAATATCGATCAAACGCGTCCTAATTCGTCATTCGGCCCTAAAAATATTCTACGATCAAATAAAAATAACAATCAATACTGCATACCTCCATATACTTGATAACCCATTTTTTCATCATCTTTCAGGCGTTATCATCATACACTTGAGCATACATGACCCTCATTGCTCATAACTCACAGCTGGCCTCAACCCAGCTCGCGGTCCATGAAGCTGACTCGACTCGAACCGACTGGTTCACTCCCGTAAAACTCTGACTCGAGTCACGGGTTTTACAACCTTCCCTCCTTAGAAAAATTTCGTCCTCGAAATTTTAACCAAGGAAGTTTCCATCATGTTCCTCATCTAAATGTACGTGTTGGCGTAGTGCCTGGTCGTGAAGCTGGTTGCTCGAACAACTCCGGGTATCGCTTCCTCATCTCGTCTTCTCGTTCCCACGTAGCTTCTTCAACTCCTCGTCGGGTCCATTGCACTCGTACTAAGGGAACTTCTTTTCTTCGGAGAATCTTCACTCTTCGGTCCACGATTTGGACTGCTTCCTCTGGGTACGTCAGGTCCGGTTGCAGCTCTACCTCTTTGAAGCTGACAACATGAGAGTTGTCAGGGTGATACTTCTTCAACATTGACACGTGGAAGACATCATGCACAGCTGATAGGTGAGGAGGCAATGCTAGCCTATATGCCACTGGTCCAATGCGCTCAATCACGTCAAAGGGTCCAATATAGCGCGGACTGAGTTTCCCTCGCGTCCCGAATCTCGTGTTTCCCTTAGTCGGAGAGACCTTCAGGAGAACGTGATCTCCTAACGCGAAATGAACCTCACGTCTGCGCTGGTCTGCGTAACTCTTCTGTCTATCTTGAGCTGACCTCATTCTTCTTCTAATCCTCATTACCACCTCCTGTGTCTGCTGGATCATTTCTGGCCCAACTACCACTGGTTCGCTGCCCTGCACCCAACACACTGGGGATCTGCATGGTCTGCCGTACAGTGCTTCGAACGGTGCCATTCCAATCGTGGCCTGATAGCTGTTGTTGTAGGAGAATTCCACCAAAGGTAGGTGTTCTTCCCAACTCCCTCCGAAATCTAGGATACATGCGCGAAGCAAGTCTTCCAGGGTCTGTATGGTTCTTTCCGTCTGTCCATCTGTTTGAGGATGGAAAGCTGTGCTGAATCTCGATTCTGTACCCATAGCTGCCTGAAAAGCCTTCCAAAATCGCGATGTGAACCTCGGATCCCTGTCTGATATGATCTCCCGTGGTACGCCGTGTAACCTGACTATCTGATCTCTGTATAGCGTAGCCAATGTGGTCAGTGGGTAATCCATCCTGATCGGTATGAAGTGTACGCTCTTTGTAAGTCGATCCACTATGACCCATATCGCATCCTTCTGTTGGCGGGTCTTAGGTAAACCAACTACAAAGTCGTAAGCTATACTCTCCCACTTCCACTCTGGGGTTTCCAAAGGTTGTAGCATTCCACCTGGACGTACGTGCTCGGCTTTCACTTGCTGGCATACCAAACATCTAGCCACTGTATCGTATACTTCTCTCTTCATTCCTGGCCACCAATAGGTTCGTCGGACATCGTGGTACATCTTCACTCCACCTGGGTGTACTGAGCATCTCGACGTGTGAGCTTCGTGAAGAATAGTACTTCGAAGTCCGGGATACTCTGGGACATTAGGCACGAATAGTCGGCCTCTCAATCTGACTAATCCGTCTGTATCCCTGGCCAATTCCTGATGTGTTCCGTGTTCCAACCATTGCTTCAACTGCGGATCTACCTCCTGTGCAATCCGAATCTGCTCAAGCACGCTTGGCTGAATCGTAAGTCGCGCCATCATCCCAACTAACTGTCTCTGGCTCGTAGTGTGCTCGGTCACTGACAATGCTGCTAATCCTGCGGTGTACAAGAATCCTGGCTTCCTGCTCAATGCATCGGCTACCACATTCGCCTTGCCCTCATGGTATGCTATGTCGACCTCGTAATCAGCTAACATCTCCAACCATCTCCTCTGTCTGCTATTCAGATCCTTCTGCGTGAAGATATATTTCAGACTCTGGTGATCAGTTAGAAGTCTGAAAGATGTTCCATATAGATAGTGCCTCCATATTCTGAGAGCGAATATGACTGCAGCAAGCTCTAGGTCATGAGTAGGATAGTTACGCTCATGCACCTTGAGCTGACGAGATGCATAAGCAATAACCTTATCCCTCTGCATCAAAACACAACCTAAGCCAATCCCTGAGGCATCAGTATACACTACAAAATCCTCATGCCCCTCAGGCAATGCGAGGATAGGCGCCGAAGTCAACCTCTCCTTTAGCATCCTGAAACTCCGCTCACATTCGTCTGTCCATATGAACCGTTCCTCTTTCCTAGTCAGTCGCGTCAGAGGGGCTGCTATGGAAGAGAAATCCTGAATGAACCGTCTGTAGTATCCAGCCAATCCCAGAAAACTTCGAACCTCCGTAGGTGTCTTCGGTTGTTCCCACTGCACTACTGCCTCTATCTTAGCTGGATCCACTGAGATGCCTGATGCTGAGATGATGTGGCCGAGAAAATTCACCTCTGACAACCAGAAACTGCACTTCGAAAATTTCCCATACAACCTATGCTCTCTCAGTGTTTGCAACACAATCCTCAGGTGTTGCGCATGTTCTTCCTTAGATGAAGAATATACCAGTATGTCATCCACAAAGACGATCACAAACTGGTCCAAGTACTGATTGAACACTCTGTTCATCAAGTCCATAAATGTTGCTGGAGCATTGGTCAATCCAAACGGCATGACCAGAAACTCGTAGTGTCCATATCTCGTCCTGAACGCAGTCTTCGGGATGTCTTCTGCTCTAATCCTCAGTTGGTAGTATCCTGATCTCAAATCAATCTTCGAAAAGACAACTGCTAAGCTCAACTGGTCAAATAAATCATCAATACGAGGAAGAGGGTATCTGTTCTTAACCGTTGCATGGTTTAGCATCCTGTAATCTATGCATAACCGCATGCTTCCATCCTTCTTCCTCACAAATAACACCGGTGCGCCCCAAGGGGAAACGCTCGGTCTGATGAATCCTTGGTCCAACAGTGTCTGTAGCTGTTCCTTCAGTTCCTTGAGCTCTAGAGGTGCCATCCTATACGGAGCTCTCGAAATTGGGGCTGTGCCAGGCATCAACTCGATGGCAAGATCCACCTCTCTGTCTGGCGGCAATCCAGTAATCTCCTCAGGAAATACATCTGTAAATTTGCAGACCACTGGAATCTCCTCTATACTCGGCTGTTCCCCTGGTCCACTCTGCTCAGTCAAAACTAACGCTGCCATTATCAGTTCACTGCCTCTGTCCAGTTGTCTCACTGCACTCTGATAGGATATCCATCCTTGCTCCCTATCTCGGCCCTGACCTTGGAAGAAAAACGGCGCCTTCCATGGCGGAAAGTCACAGTCTTCCTTTGACAATCTATCACTGCTCCTTGCTTGGACATCCAATTCATCCCAAATATCACATCAAATTCTTGTAGCTTGAATAATATCAAATCGGCTACAAGCTGTCGCTGTTGAATCTCAACAGGGACATCACGCACACACTCGCCCGTAGCTATTACACTACCGGCGGGGGTGGACACTAACAGTGAATGTCCTAACTCCTCTATCTTATACCCTATCCTATTAGTGTGCATGTACGAAATGAAGGAGTGCGTACATCCAGAATCAAACAAGACACGTGCAGGTACAAGGCCTACGGAAAGCGTACCTGTCACGACCGTCGTATCCTCAAGGGCCTCTGCTACGGTGGCTGCGTACATCCTTGCTGGTTGCTGCTGCTCTAGGGCAGATGGTGCGGCCTGATTCTGAGCTAATTGTGGCTGTGGCCGTGGCTGCGGCCTACCCTTCTGCTTCCTAGTCTGTCCTGCAGCCATGTACCCTCTCTGATCTTGTCCCCTTTGCTGCTGCCCCAGTGGTTGTTGGTCTCCACCTCTCTGGCCTTGTCCACGGCCCTGTTGGCCTCTCTGCTGTGACTGCTGTTGGGGAGCTGGAAGTGCAAGTCTCTGCTGAGGTGCTGGGAGTGTCAACTGCTGGGTCTGGCCAGTCGGACACGTTGCAGCCCTATGTCCCAGCTGACCGCAACTGTAACAGGCCTTAGTGCCTCCTCTGCACTCTGCGGCCCTGTGTCCTGGCTGACCGCAGTTGTAACAAACCCTAGTGCCTACTCTACACTCAGCGGCTCGGTGCCCTGGCTGACCGCAGTTGTAGCATACATTTCTGCTTGCTCTGCACTCTCCCCAATGATGGCGTTGGCAACTCTGACAGACTGGGGCTCTGCTGCCCTGTACCTGGCCATCCATGGCTCTCATGGCTACTGGTGCATCTACACGTCGTCTCTGTTGTGCCCCCTGCTCTGGCTGATATGGCCTCGGATGTTGCTGCCTCTGCTCGACATCTCGTACGTGGTCGTGTAGCTATCACCCGCTCTGCTTCACCTGCAGCTCTCACTACATCACCGAAGGTAGTAAACTTCCTATCCAAGTATGCCATCCGAATCTCATAATGGAGGCCTTCATAGAAGCGCTCTATTCTTCTTCCTTCGGTTGGAACCAAATCTGGTGCAAATCTCTCCAACGCTCTAAACCTCGTCTCATACTGTACTACGGTCATAGGCCCTTGCCTCAACATCTGGAACTCTCGTTCCTTCCTTCTCCTAACATCTGGTGGAAAATACTTTCCATCGAATTCCACTCTGAATTCCTCCCAAGTGATGTCCTGAGGCTGGCGATGAGCAAATACAGAATTCTGCACCGAACTCCACCATATCCTCGCTTCGTCTTGGAATGCTCCTGTGACGACGCGCACTCTGTGTTCTACGGGGCATGCCATACTATCAAACACTCCTATGGCCGACGATATCCATAGGAATGCCTCCTCAGCATCCAACTTCCCAAAGAAAGGTCGTCCGCCATTCTTCACGAATCTCTCATATTGCCACAGTTCCAAACTCCTCACGTCTACAGATCTATTTGATCCCTCTGCTTGCTCATAACGAGGAATCTGTGATCCCGTACCAACTGGTACACTGTCACCTCCAACTGCTCCACTCCCCCTACGGTTTGCCCGCTACCTGCTATCGCAGGTCCACCGGCGTCCTGTCTCATCCTTGCCTGAAGTGGGGCAACCAGAGGAGCTGTTGCGGGGGTAGCTCCCTGTTGCAGCGGTGGAGGAGGAGGCGGCGGCGGAGGGCCCATGGGCGCTACTGGCTCTCCTTGCGCCTCTTCATCCACGGCTGGTCTCTTCTCTGCTCTAGCCACTGATAGAGCTATCTGTCTGAGCTCTCTCCTAAATTCCTCCTGATTCTGCTGCATTTGCATCTGAACCTCAACTAGCCTAGCTATTGCAGCATCCCTTTCCTGTCGACTACTCCCACTGCGGTGACTGTCGCGTCGACTGTCTCGGCGATGGCTCTCCGTGCGACGACTAGCTGATACCGGTACACTCGTCTCTGCTGGTGGCATAGTGGTCCTAGGTCGACTGGAAGCTGTGTCACTGTGACCATGGTCGGGACTATCCTGTCTGACTACTGGAGGCGATGGGGTCCTGATCTGCGTCCGACGGGTCTGTGTCACCATCCTGTTTGTGTACCCTACTCTAATCTACTCACCCTGTCACACCACTGTTAGGTAAGAAAATCTGTGAACAAAAACATAAAGACAGAAAAATACCTGTCGGTACAGCTCGGAGCAGCTTCGGCACACATGTAACCTGTAATGCATCTACCATCTTAATCAACCAAGGGTTAGCTCTGATACCACTGCTGGTATCAGAGAACATATGCCAAGAGTTGGCTCTGATACCACAACTGGTATCAGAGAACATATGCCAAGAGTTGGCTCTGATACCACAACTGTAACACCCCGTTTCGGCTCACCCGTGAACCGACCCGGAAATGTCACCGGCGACCGAACCGTTCGTTAATCTACTAGATTCGGTTAAGCCGACCAGGATCTACTCTCGGCGTCTCAAGATGAAGATGCAAATATGAAATGCATAAATGAGAACGATTGGGTTCTAACGCGGTCCTACATGCATGCTGTGATGTACAAGCAAAAACAAGACAAAATAATAAATGAGAAACCAAAAGAAAATATATAATATTTTATGAAAATACGATAACACATAATAATCTACCATGACATTAAATCATTATCTCATTCATTTTTACCCGAGCCGAGTCTGAACTCCAAGGCTCCCTACTCATTCATATTTATCAGTTCGTTTCATAACAAGTAATTCATCAAGACAAAAACATTGTAATAATCATCCACACAGCATTAAACAACCATCATTATACATTACACGCGGCAGGTACATGTGTGCGCGGTTCCGTGCTGCTCCTCCGCAGTCCCGACAGCTTTCATCGCTCGCATTCCTCACCTACATATATATAGAAAAACCGTCAGTAACGAGTGTTACCGGCCCGGAAAATAACTAATATCAATCTGGCACAGGAGAGCAAACTCTCCTGTTGAATCAAAACCATATACTTCCTCAAGAACTCTCATCAGGGCACATACGGGAGCCGTCGCCGTCGGGCCGTCGCCCTCGGGTCGACAGCGTCCCCCTATCTTTCTCATTCTCATACCTTGGCCATTTCTCTATCGCTTCTCGCATCAAATTTCATTCCTTACCGCCCTCTGCACCTTCCATATTACTCCTGGCCTTGAGCACAAAGGCCGAGCACTCTCAGGCAGTCGCCTTCAGTACCCTTTGAAACCACAAGTCTAGACATGCGCTGCATTGCAGTACCCGTAAACCTCCACACTTCTCCGGGTTTGAGGAACTCAAAGGTGGAGTTGTCCGGATCCTTCGGGAACGAAGTGGGTTCTCCCCAGCTCCAGAGCCCGCTCTTCCGGGCACACGCCCTATCTGAAGACGTGGCCGCAAGTAACCCTCATTCCATCTCTCACCGAAAACACGAAAACTATATATATATAGGCCTGGGTTGGGATTTATACAATAGGCCCGAAGGCATCGTGAGCTGGATCTGAAGTTCGAAAACAAACTCGAGGGATCTCATCCTCGAGGGTTATTAATCCGAAAAAGAACTGTTGGCTAAATGGCCCGAGTTAAGTGGGATCCGATAAAACGCCACTTAACTCGTCCTGCACATGATAAATCAAATATACAATAGAGTAGCGTAAAACAGAGAACGAGTCCTAAACGGACCTGGTAGAAGCTCCAAACGGGTCCACGCGCCTAGGCGGCGAGCTCCTACACCGTACCTACACAATCAAGCTAAAAACTAACGCCCGCATGATGAATCACACATCCTATAGCATGCACACACAATCAACACAATCACGCATCAATCAACACACATCAACCTATATCAATTCTAGCAAGTCTACTTAGGTTAGTTTGCATTAGATCATGATTATTACTTAATAACCCTAATTAGTTTCATAACTTCTATTTTTAACACCACACAATTCCAACAAATTTCATATTTTATTCTAAATCAAATCCACATTTATATAAGTAATTACAATGCACAATTCATCAATCATAGCATGCAAATTCTAATAATCAATACTTTCAATTAATTAAGTTAAAATAAATTATACCTCGCGTCGTCGAAAATCGGCGACGGCTAGGGTTTCCGTTTCGCGGCTCGAAACTCGAATTCGGCACCTAGCGGCGTCCGAAGTCCGATCAGATTGGACCGGGTGCGTTCGGCGGATGATCCGGCGAACTTCCCTCGAATCCAATTTTCCGGCGGTTCCGGCGGTTTTCCGGCGAGTGTCGGCGGTTTTCCGGCGGATTCCGACGGTTTTCCGGCGACGATTCGGGACGGGGCAATCAAGGGGTCTATCGGCACCAGCTCGACGAGCTTGGTCCGATGGCGGTGTCAAACAGAGCAACCGAGGCGGCGATGGCCGTCGGCGGCGGCGTTGAAAACGGGCGGCGGCGGCGGCGTTCTCCGATCGGGGCTCCGGCCGGCCTCGACGGCGGTCGGGAGGATGGGGGAAACGTCGGCGACGGCGAGGGGGTGGTCGTCGGTGGTCACAGCGGCGGCGGAGCGGCGGCCGGACGGCGGCGGAATCCGGCCCGGAGTGGCGACGGCCGAGGCGGCTTCGTGGGGCGATTCCGGCGTCGTGGCGGCGAGACGGTGGCCGGGGTGGGTCGTGGCGGCACGGCGACTTCACGGCGGGGCGGGGCGGCGTCGATCGGCGGCAGCACGGCGTCGGCAGCGGCGGCGGCGGCGACCACAAGGGGCGGCGGCGAGGGTTTGGGTTTGGAAAAGAAGGGTCGGGAGGAAGAAGAAGTGTGTGCGATGGCAGTTTCGTAAATAAGTATTGACTCGATTCCTACTCGAGTCAAAATAATAACTAGTTCGTAATAAATTCTAAAAAAAATCTAGAAAAATATGGAAAAATTCCATAAAATAAAACAAACACAATAACATCCAAATGACATGCTCTATAACTAATAACCCACCCGAATATCGTCAAACGCGTCCTAATTCGTTATTCGGCCTAAAAAATATTCTACGATCAAATAAAAATAACAATCAATACTGCATACCTCCATATACTTGATAAGTGACCACAGACATAAGTTAGAGACACGTAATAAAATTGGTATGAATAGGATGAGCTAGGATTAATTATTTTTATGATTTTATGATTGTTATGTTGATGGATGCTTGCATTGTGATTGTGATGTTATTGAGTTTGATGCATCATTTAGTTAGCGGGCGTTAGTATTTAGTTTTGATGTGTAGGTATGGAGTAGGAGCTCGCCGCCTAGGCTGCGATGACACGCTTGGAGCTTCTACCAGGTCCGTTAGGACTTCTCCTGATTTTTATGATCTTTGTCTATTGTATGTTTGATTTATTATCTGCAGGACGGGTTAAGTGGCGTTTTATCGGATCCACTTAACTCGGGCCATTTAACCGAACATTTTCCGGATTAATAACCCCTCGAGGATGAGATCCCTCGAGGTTGATTTCGAAAACAAGATCCACCAAAAGTTGCCTTCGGGCCTATTATATAAATCCCTACCCAGCCTATATATATATATATATAGATAGTTTTCGCGTTTTCAGTGAGACGAGAGATGGAGAAATCGACTGCACGTACCATGTAGAGGATGCCGTGACAGTCAAAGCGGGCTCTGGATTAGTGCCAGCGGACTGTTCCATTCCCGAGGGATCCTGACAACTCCGCGTTTGAGTTCCTCACACCCGGAGAACGTGGAGGTTTACGGGTACTGTTTAGTACAGCGCATGTCCGGACTTGTGGTTCAAAGGGTACTAAAGGCGACTGCCTGAGAGTACTCGGCCTTCGTGCTCAAGGCCAGGAGAAATATGGAGGTAAGGAGAGGGCTTAGGATAAAGTTTCATGAGAAGTACTGAAAAAGAAGTGCCGAGAGCGGCACAGTACCAGCAGCAGATCAGTAAGTTCGGGATGCTACCGGGTCTGCAGCCCAGTGGCTCCTCAGTAGTGCCCTTCAGAGTGTTCACGTGGAGTATATGATGTTTTCTTTCATATGAGAGTTTGCTCTCATAGCCAGCTTGTTATAGTTATTTTATTTTCCGGACCAGTAACACTTGTTACTGACGTGTTTTTATACTATATGTAGGTAATAATCACGAGTTGGAGGAGCCAGCTTGGACGGAGGAGCAATGAGGTCTTGTACACACACACATGTTAGATTTCTGAATGTTTAATATTGTGTTGTTATGTTATTATATTGTGAATGACATGTTCAAATGCATGAGACATGATAGAATGTGAACATGATCAGAGATGCGCAGCGGAAGCGTGGTGGGTTGAAACCCCAGCTTCAGAATGAATTCATAATATGTTAGATTTTGTGTGAATGAAATCATGGATGCATGTGTATATATATATATATATATATTATTTTGACAGGGTGGGCCCATAATTGCACTTTTAGGGGAGACCCTGTCTGTTTTATTTCAGAATTTTTATCGTAATTGTAATGATGTGAAATTTAGGTTGCATGTCATCCATGTAGTATCATGTTAGGGTTTTATGCATTTATCCATGCATGACAAGTCGTATCTACATCTTAAGACGTCGAGATTAGATCCGCACGAGTTAGGTTCGAGTTAGCCGACCTAACCGGGGCCTGTAACATGCCAGTTCGGTTCACAAGCGTGAATCGGATTTGAGGTGTTATAAAATGATAAATATGTTGATCTAATTAAGACAGTCAATGATGACATGTATAGAAATCTTGACTGTGAAGACATACATCCACCTCAATTTTTCGATGAAGTTGTTGATGAAAAATCCGATGAAAAAGTAGGCATAGAGAACTTGGATAGGAAATGGAGAGATGAGGATTTTGTCCCAGACAAGGTAGACAAAGAAGCAACTTGGATTGCTAAGGATGAAGTGCTGACAATGAGAATTCTTCCAGCCTATGATAATCATGATGCATTCTTTGGAATCCTCTCGGCCCATAGTATCAAGATTGCACACATATATCCAGGTGACTTGCACGTAGACTCAATGTCATTGGTAGGGTCACCTCAATTAAACGTAATGTTATTAATGATAATAACTTATTAATTTGTATAGTACTATGCCATGTGCTACGTGTTGATAGTGTTGAGGAGATCAGAAGTTTTTGGATGTTAAGGGTGAACCAAAAAATTTGAACATAATAATGCCATGTATGCTTAGTAAAATTTTGTAATTAATAAGATAATATCATTAGTTACATTTTGTAAATATAATGTTGTTTCATCAATGATGTCGAGTTCATGCCAGACATGTCGTCTACACTATCGAGACATGATAATGAATATGATAATGTCATGCATATGTAGAAATTATTGGACAAAAATCACATTAGTGAATTAAAAAATTTGAACATGATGTCATCATTGTTACAAAAACACGGAATATAATGTCCACAGTAGCTGCATAAATATTTATAGCCACACATTCTAATATTGGGTTCTGTTCTCTTGCTTTTCCATTGTCATCTTTTGTCGTCTCAACTCATGCGTATTAGACAGATAATGACAATTGGACGAGCATTTGATGGGTAACATATATCAGCAGATTAAGTCGCTTGCAATATGTAGTCTAATGAACTTCTTGATGTATGCTAAAGTGGTATTCATAGCCTTCGACCGGTGTACATAAATTGCTAAGGTGTTTTGTGATGCAAGGTGCTCTAAGAACATATGTCCTTCCTCTATGGACTCTCTAGACTTGATTCTTCGATGACATCTTTTATGGTTAAATGACATCAATAGTATTGTCATACACTTTCAACGTGACATAATTGACATGAAAACCTCATCAATGACATGAAACAAAACAAGAATAATATAAAGTTACGACAATAAGAACAAAGAATTAATAACATCAAAAAATGAATACTTGCAACAGTATATGCTCTTTTGAACACTGCATGTCATGTACTAAATGGCCTTGCATACAAAGTAGACATTTCATCAATGACAAGAAAATGAAAATATGAAATCCATCGATGATGATATAGTTCATCAATGACATTGAAACTTCAATAATGTTAATGAAATAGTTAAATATTTCACTCAAAAGATCAAATAACATCTCATGAGACATTCTTTTTCTTCTTTCTAATCAACTTTATCTTGTACTTTGACCCGTCACAAACTCTCATCTTCCTTTATAACTTCTCTTTCTGGCTGTCACCTACAAATATCTCCAATCTTATTAAACTATAATGATATGATTTAGCATCACCAATGACAGTAGACATAACTAGAAATAAACATACCTCTGACTACCTTCTCTCCATAGTGTTTCCCCTCGACATTTACATCCTTGTCATGCCAACCAATCTTTGCTGCCTATTGCGTGTGCAAACTCAGGCCGGCTATATGGTATGAAAAAGACCTCTTTTTGACATCATCTTCCTCCCCGTAAAGATTTTTTTAAAAAACATATCCAATCTCTTTATACATCAATTCCCCAAATTTCTAAAACCTCGTACATAAATACCTATTGCACACCAATTATAAAATACAAACATAAACAATTAATTTTTCAAAACTTATTTATTGTCGTTCAACTTTTGCTATTACCTGAAATGAAGACCTCAGGGGTTGGCAGCCAGGGAAAACAAGAGCAGTCAGGGACACGCAAACCTTCCGCTTTGCTGCGGCCAACATCGTCAAAGATCAAACGACGTACAAGGCCTGAGCAAGGTAGCCACCTCAACAAAATGGCAAGAACATCAGCGAGCGCGGCGGCAAAGACGACCCAACGATAAGAGTGAACAACCAACGCACGTCTGAAGAGGAACAAGCTATGTGACGGAGAGATGTGAGAGGGAAGAAGGGGATGCAATTGCGTTGATCGAGACTTGGTTTAAATACTATTTATATTAATCAGCATTTTAAATTTTCTTCAACCAACCCAACTAATAAGTCATAAGTATAAAAGGGTAGCATTGACATTTCTCCACCCGTATACCAAATATTTTAAATTTTAACCCCAGTACCAAATAATGAAATTTGCCCACCCCTAAGCAAAATATCTCTAATATTTTTATTACCACATATCACGAGCATGATGAATGTGCTAAGTATGCACACAATAAAAATGGTCTAAAAATATATAGATAGATAGGTAGATAGATAGATAGTTGTCACATGTTATAATCCTCTATTGTAATCTCAATAGCAATCTGTACTACAAAATTGCACTGTATAACATGTGTAGAAAGCTAAACACCAAAGTACTTTTGCTCTTGATACCCAAGGGGGCTCCAACTTCATTATGCTTTTAGGTTCTGCCTAGTTAGCATAAAATATATCTAAATAATATAAAAATTTTAAATGACAAAGTTTATAAAAAGTAGTATATATGTAATATATTTTGAGAGTAATTAATATTAGTGCAGCAGCTGATCCACTTATATAAGGATGCTTAGATAATGAGGGTAGTTTTGTCCATATAAAAAATTACTGAGTGGCCGTATTTAAAAGCTTCTGATATTCTCATGTCAGTCATCCCTCGTACTAAGCTTGCTCTTATATATTTTGTATAAAGTAATATTAAGTAAATTATTTTGTATTTAAATTAAGCATAATTTCATCTAAATGGGAGCATAAAATAATTATGATGAGTTACCCATGTGCTCTTCTTTGCTCAATTAATTTTTTTCTATTTTATTACCTCAAGAGATAACAAAAATGGGGATTTTTTTTTTTTTGCATATGAGAGTACATGTGTGACCCATTTGATGATAATCATAATTAGGTTCAATATAAAGTACAATGAAGATATACTAATTTTTCTTATAAATATATTACATATATAATATTTTTAGTAAGGTTGGCCAAATATATACCTTCATTTAAAAATTTTCATGTCATTTACCTTCATTTTATGTTAACCAAACATAGCCAATGTCTTACCCATTGTTGTGATAATTGGTTTGAACTTGTGCAATTCAACCAATTCAACTCAACCTAGTTAGAATCTTAATAAAAAATATATCTAGGTCGAATCACTAAAATTGGTTTTTGATTCGCCCGATACAAAGTGAGTTCGACTAATTCATAAATGATTCATAAATCAACATTCTACTGGATTTTATATATTTTTACTTTTTAATAACTATACAACAGATAAAGATATAATATATGTACAACATAAGAGAATTCAAGTTATAGTTTTCTTATTACTTATGTTTTCATATCATATTTAGTACTTTAAAGTTTATAAAATTTTCTTTAAAATGCTTTATTTTATAGTCAAATATAATTTGACAAAAAGATTTACTTCAATACTATTTTTCATTTAAATTTTTTATCCTTGACAAACTAATTTTTATACAAACAAATATATACAATTATATTAATTTTACCAATTCAAACGAAGTCATCAATCAGCCATGAACTAGATTGAGCCGGTTGGATTTAAAGTTTTTAAAAATCCAATTCAATTTTCGATCCAGATTTTTGCAACAATGGTTTTAATTACCCCATAAAAATTTTTAAAATTACCATTAGATTTAATTATTATTACAATATAACTAGAACGACTATCCCAAACACCCTTTAGGGTACATCTTATTGAATTTCCAATAAAATTTTAAAAAAGGTTGGTTCGAACGTAACCATAAATGCATGGACGACCCAAATGTGTATGAAACTCTCAACCACCTATATATTTATGAGATTGTTTTAGCATCATCTAATGTTGAAAGTGGATAAACCCAAAAAAGAGATTTAGTAATCTATTAAGATCATCACATGGCTATTTTACTCTAAACAAAGTTACAGTCATTACCTAACTGTCTTTAATCTCAATGCCATATTGATTAAAACCTGATACAGGAGTACGATGCTGATACTAATTTTTCTAATATTTATTCCCTTACTAAGGTCTTAATCCCAATGATAATTTTGAAATTCTTTACCCGAGCTCGGCTTCCCATGTTATAGAGCGGAGTTAACTTAAAGCTATTTACACTATTTTTAAAATTTAACAAACAAAAAATATTATGCAATTAATATTTATTACTCTTTTGACACTTAAAAATTAATAAATAATTACTTTCCATTACTTTAAAATATTGATTTAGCTAAATTAAAAGAAAATAGATATATTTTCATAATTTTAATTATTTGACTAGGAATAGGAATAGAGAGTATTCACCGGCGTTTGGCCCAGAAAGCAATCTGGAGTCTGAGAATTTTTTGGAGTGAAAAAGATATTCAAAATATTTGACCGTTGGCATTATTGAGCCTCTTCCCCTTCCCTTCTCAGCTTCCTCCTTCTTCTTCAACCAAATGTCAATGGCGGACATCAGAAATCAGCAGTGGAGAATCTCCGCCTCGGCAAAATGCAGGAATCTCCATTTCAAGGCCGTGGTTTGGAGACTCCTACCCGGCAGGGTAGGCGGCAGGAATAGCAACACTCGCTTCTCTGCTCTCCTCAATCTTGGCAATGCCCGGCTGCAAGTCGACTTAAAAAAAGGTCACAAGATCGGAGAAGGAAGGTGGTGGAGATCAAAATATAGCTTCTTCAGAATCTTGGAAAAGCTCTTTCGGGTTAGATCAAGGCTTGATGGCGTATGCAAATCTGTATGGAGATATCGGCTGGGAAGAGAATGGAAGAGAGTTGCTTGCCCAGGTAAATCAAATCGATCCAATCAGTTTTTTTCTTTGATAGTATAATGATATTATTGTCATGACATTTTTTTATGCGATTTGACATTTTCTTATAGATTTCTGATCTCTGGTACCTGAACATTACATCAAGTCTATACTTTATTTGACAAAGAACAACTGAAAAGATTGAATGGTGACTACATGGTTGATTTGAACTCTGATTGGCAGTCTAATTATTTGAAACTTGTAAAGGATAAAATAGGTTATTCTTGAACATTTAATCGTATTACCCAGAATGTTGTAGTATTTTCTGGATCTTTTCTGAGCTGGTTCATAGTTTTTATGCTTGTGGCTTGGAGTATTGTGTCATTGACCATTCACCGGGAGTAATTTTTTTCATTTTTTAAAAAATATTTGACAAAGGGCAACTGACAAGATTGAACTGTGACTACATTGTTGAAATGAACTCTGATTGGCAGTGAAATTGTTGAAACTTGGTAAAGAAAACTGATCATTCTTCGAATACTATGAAGTTGCACATGGACTTGTGCAGTAATTCAAATTAATTTACAGGGTATCTGTAAAACCCATTTAAACACTAAAAATTCAATCCTGCTTAAGCACTTGAACCTGGGTTAATTAATAGTTCTTCAAATATAAGCACCATGCGATTCAAATTATTGCTATCTTTATCATTAATTTTATTCTCAACCATGTATTTTATTTTCCTAATATCTGACGACCGAATAGAACAAGATACAACAAATAGTCTATAATATGTATATTAGTAGTAAATGCCTGTTTGAGGGGGATATTTCATAACTTGGAACTTCATGATATATTGCTGAAGACTTACAGATATACACACTGCAGTAATAAATATTTAGGTTTTATGGGGAAGTAAGATCAGTTATCATTCAGTAATTATAATGTATGAAAGTTACTGTTTCTTAGTATGGAAGTTTGTTACAATTGTGTGCAAATTCTTCAACAATGGATGATTAGGATGGAATGAGCACTTGATGTCAAGAAAAGCATTTTGCCACGAAAACTTTGTCATTTCTTGGAAGAAAATTAATTTTGGTTAAGGGTTTATGGAGACAAGTTCAGGTGCTTTTTGGAGGCAAGAAGTAAAAATAGATGGGAAAGGATATGTTTTTTATCTAGAAACCTAGGAAAATGGGGAATTTCCTGAATTTTCTTTTTCAATTTTTTGTACAAATAATAATTTTTATGGTTGTGCATCCTTGGTAAAGTTGGTGTCTTTTGTTCTTGACTCATCTATTGCGAGATCAATGGTGTGACTAATTATCTTCTTGTGGTGTATCAAATATTTGAGGACCGAACAAATTAATCACCTATTTTGTAAAAAAGCTGCTAATAGACGATCAATTTGTGGATGACTTGATCTTATGGCATTGATAAATACATTGAAATTAATTACATGCAGGATCGTCTAGCTCCAACCACGCAAGATCTGTCTTTTATCATAGAGCCACCCCCTTGGAAGACTTTGAGGGAAGTTGTCACTCGGTTTCTTGCTCTATTTTCTCTAGTCATCAAACTTATTCTTCATAATTTGTGTTTAATACTACTTTTAATTGTATTGAAACCCTCATTGAAAGAAGTTTTCTTGTATGTTCAGAACAAACAGGGAAAACTAAAGGTGGTTGTGGGAAAAGACTTTATTGAAGTTGCAGTTTCATATGTTATTCATGTTATCATACAGGTCAGCATATCATGATTAACAGATATGATTCTCAAGGAATTAAAATGAATATTCTATTTATGTTTTTTTCCCCCAAAATTGATAATAATTGAAATTTGAAAAGAGGAACATTCTTCTCATATTTTGATGCTGGAGTAATGTTTCAGCTTGCACTGTCTCATTTTTCTATGAAGTTTGGAAGAAGCAAATTCATTGGGTTCATTGTGATCAAGGTTTTCCTAGAGAAGGTATGCTTTTGAAAACACAATCTCTTGTATTTAACCTTTTGTAAGCCATGATGCAGTCATTTTTATTTAAATGGTATCTTACCACTACCTTTATTTGTTATATAGTTTTTGATCAAATTACTCAATGTAAATCCACCAATGCTCACGCATTGTTGGCCCCAAGCCGAGACAAAGGAGGAGGGTGGCATTAGGAAGGGCATCCGACTATAAGAATGCAGCCATTTATAATCACATGGATCTTAGTTTAGGATTATACTTTTAGGTGGAAGGTAGAGTAGAAGAATTAGTAGCTTTAAAAAATTACTTGGAATACTTGCTCCTGTTTGTATGCGTGAAGTAAAACTAATTCTAGAAAATAAGTAAATTTTCAGTTTTTATGCAACATATACATAATTTAGAATTAACCATAGTCGAATTTCAATTATACATTACTTTAAGGAGTAAATAACATAACACCAATTAAAAATAAGTAGCTAGACATAGTAATGAAGATAATTGCCAAATATTTTGGTGACAAAAGGTCCATTTTTTGTGATAAAAAGGTCTTTATCAGTGAAAATTTTGGGATGAAAACTTCTGCAACTTTACTTCGGTGACTAAAATTGTCATCGAATATTTTCGATGACAAAATTTAATAACAAACTGCCACCTAATTGTCACTAAAATTTGGCGACAAATAGTGGTGGAAAAGTCACCAAAATTGGTGACATAATTTGGTTGCTAAAATTTGTCACTGAATTTCAGTGATAAATTTTATCAGTGACAAGTGGCACATAAAATTTTAACACATAAATTTTTAGTGGCAGTTAGGTGATAAATTTTATACAAAAATTTTAAAAAAATTGATGCATCATGCAACATGCCAGTGATGGCCCGGCACGTGGTAGGCCAATGGTAGAGTGCCCACGTGAGCGCATCACACGTGAGCCCGACCTAAAAATGCCATCCCAGGCACGATTAATTTTTTTAAAAAATTGAATTTAGTCACAGAGAAATGGTGGCTAATCAAATTGTCACCGAAATTTTGGGTGGCTATTTGAAAACAAATTTTAAAAAAGGCAACACTAAATTTTTGGTGGCTAATTGTTGTTGTAGTCAATTTAGCCAAAACAATGGTGGCTATTTAGTAGCTAATCAAATTGTCACTGAAATATTCGGTGACTAATTTTAAAGAAAAAGATGTCACTAAACTTCTAGTGGCTAATTTTGGTATCGTCAATTTTGCCATCGAAAAACGATGGCTAATCGGTGAGTTATTAGATTGTCACCTAAATTTTCAGTAGCTATTTTATGATTAATTTGAAAAAAACATGATACTATTTTTTTCCATGGTTATTCAGTGGCTAATTGTTTTGCCACCGAATATTGGTGGCAAATTTGGTGACAAAAAAACTCATTATTCTTAATATTAATCATATGGCAAAGCTTTGGGGAAAAAATCATGCAGTATATTTTTTTCATCTAGTGGTATTATTTTATGAAAGCATATACTAAAGATTTTAGTGTTCCTTTGATACTAGGCTAGAGGATGGAAGACATTCTCCCAACCTCAAATGATTTGAAGGCTCGAAATTCTGATAGCAAGAACTTGGGGATTAGATGTGCAATATCATCCACGGATTAGAAGAACAAAGTAGAGCTTCGTACTTCCACATTAATCTATGTTGGAGGTGTACTGCTAATGTTGCAAGTCATTGGATATATATATTGGAGGAAGCAATTGTCTTGGGCAGATGACATTGGAGAACAAGCAAAGAAATATTGCAGGTGGATATTACTTGAAAATGTGACACTCGAAAAGGTCCAATTTCAAGATATTGTCCATGTTCACAGATGGAAAGAGGGAGAAGTATTTTCAATATTTGATTAAGATGTTTAAAATCAAAATTTCAGACTTTGGCAAGCTTGCAGTAATACTGTAATCTTGAAATTAGCCTTTTTTTTACATTTTTTTGGGGACAATCCCTGTTTTTACTAAATCATAGCAATATTCATCATCGTTGTATTTTTATTCCAAAACCATCTTCAAGGTTGGATTAAATTTTTTTTCTAGTTTGTTTGGATTGTGAGAGAAAAAAAGTATCTCTTGTTTGGTTAAAGAAAAAATTTAGAAAAAAATACTATTTTTCATTACCAAGAAAATCTCTTCACAACCATTTTCCTGTTGAAAATGTAAGGAAATGAGAGAGTGAAAATGATGCTATTTAAAATTTTCTTTCTTTTTAACCGGAGACATGAGAGAAAATGGTTAAAATTTTGATTTTTTCTTTCTTTCTTACATCCAATTTTTTTCATTTTTTTTACTATCCAAACAGGTGGTAGAGCCTCCGAAAGGCTATTGGACTTCTTTTCGCAACATATATCTCTTGTATTGGTTCGGCTTAGGTAACTCATTATTAATAAATAAAACCAATAAGTTGGCCCCAAACTTAACTCAATTTTACTTGCATTGATGTTTTCTTTCAGAGATTGTACATCTGTTATTTACTATTAATGTCATTTTCTTTGAAAGGTATATAAGATTTATTCTTTTGTTTAAAAAAGAATAGTGAGACCCATATCCTTCAAATTTTTTTCCAGCAAGATAGTTATTATCTAACCGTGAGACTGGAAAAATTGTCTTATTTAAGATGCTAAAATGTTTCAATGGAAAAAAATTATAAGAATTGACCATATCTACATTAAATCAACATGTTTTTTTTGTTCCTTTATGCTTTATATTTTCTGTCTAAGATGGCAGGAGCCGAAAGGATTTGCCACATTTTTTTCATGTGGGGAAAGTAAGCATATGCCCATATTTGAAGTGTAATTTATTAAGTGGACGATTAAGCTAAAATTCATCTTTGCTTTGGTCGAGTCTATCAATACTTGCATTTATTCGGCATCTTTGAGTCCATTGAGCTATCTTAATTTTCATTCATTCATCTCTTTTTAGAGGTTGTTTATTCATGGTAGAACAAAAGAAATGCCAATTTGTTATTTCTATTAAATAAAATTACTATATCTTATAACTTTATATTATTATTTAAAATTATTGCAAAACCCTATTTTCTTTATTAGTTGATACTTACATTTTCTTGAAGGGAGTCAAACAAAAATGTCTAGAATTTCATGTTTGCAAAAAATGTTGAATGCCTATTTTCTTTCAACCATTTCAATTAAACTCCGGCCAAAGTCATTTCTTTTGAATGGAGCCTTATTGAGTCAAACATTGCCCAAATCTAGTTATAAATAGCCTTCTTACAATTTTATCTTTTATTTTCTTTTTCTCTCCTAACCAAATGAGATGTAAAATGTTCGGAAATTTTGGCTTTTCAACCTTCTCTGGTAGCCCCAAAGCTTGTGTTTATTATTTGGTCGTACCTTTCTTCTATTTGTGTGACCAGTATCTTCAATTTTTTTACATATCTTCACTTCTTAATCTTATTAACTTATTACCAAATGCACAAGTATGATAATGTCTCTACGGGGAAATTAGATTTGTTGTATCAAATGATACAACAATATGCTGCAGCAGTTTCGCTGATTGGTGTAAAATACCACAATTAGAGAAGTTTAACTAAATATTGTTATGGTTATTTTTTTAAACTCCACTAATTGTTGTGATTTAAGCCAATAAGTAAGGAGGCTACTACACTGCGGGTTTGCTGTAGCTATGCAACAAATCTGCTTCCCTTTATTGGAATGGTCAAATTATAAAATTTGGCCCTAAAATGACATCCAATTAATGGGTAATCAAGAAATTTGCAAAATAAATCAATAGTTACATGTTATCGTATCATTAGGTCATCGATAAGTATAAGGTTTTTATGCTAATTTAGACTCTTCAATTTTGTACAGTAAATGTATACCGATATTGGTTTTTTGATGTCACGTAGCAAACACATTCTTACGTTAAACTTACTTTCTAACAGAAAAATTAAAAGGATGTAAAATAAGATTTTAAGATCATCAAATAAAATTTCCCTTCATAGTAATTCCAAATATTTTTTAAAAATAGATAATAAAATATTTTTTAAAGGCAAAATATAATTATTATTGTTATTATTATATTTTTATTATATATGACCAAGGTGGTGGAGGGGTTCTTCATTCATGCGCCCGCCATTCTATTTCCTTGTCAGCACCGACTGGAGTCTAGTCGACGGAGTGGGTCCCACAGAGGCGTGGCAGTGAATCTTGACGGCCGATTTCACCGCCCGAATCTCGAGAGATCTGACGGTGGAGAGGCGTGGTCAAATGCACATGGTGGATCCGTTGCTTTGACTACAGTTAAAAACCCTTTTTTATTTAATCAATATATTTCTTTTCTTTGACTGATCGCCCACTTCCCATCCTCTCTTATATATTATCACATTCTCATATCACCCTAACCTTTTTCTTAATTTCAATAATGCCGCTTTCCCATTGCTAAATTAACAAATTATGAACCGTGAATTTAAATTAGGCATCAATGTATACATTCTCGCTGTTTAAATTTGATAAATATAAATAACTAATAAGAAAAAAGTAAATTTATAAAAGGCAATTCATAAGACCCAGATGTTACATAACATCCTCGAATTTTGAGAGAGAAAGGCAATATTAATTTATTTTTATAATTTTTGACATAGTCATTTTTTTTTAATTTTAATATCTATAATCATTTTTTGACCTCATTATAAATTTCAAATAATGGGACTTATTATTTTTTAGATTAATGTTTCAACTAAAAAGCTAATATAATATTTTTAATCAATGATACATACTTTCATAATGTATATACATAATAAATTATAAAAAGTATACGTTAAAAATTTGAGCATTATATTATTATTATTTTTTCAAAAACTATATTTCATTTTATTATAATTATGGATGGTAGTAAATAATATTAACATCCATAAACATTAGATTTTATCTCATTATCTTCTTATAAAAATTTGATATATACAATATAAAAAAAATTGACGATGAAAATAATTCTCTTAACAACATTTTATTTATAAAATTAAAAAATTAAAAATTATATCATTTTTAATAACTCAATTATTGAAAACCGTATAAAAGTTTATGCAAGAGAACTTTAAAATATGATCACCACATATACTAAACTAATAAAGTAAAATATAAATAAACAATATAAACATAATAAAAACCGTTTTTTCTTACATGTTTGAAGCTCAATATTTTATTTAAAAAATGATTTTAGACATATATATTGCATCCTCTTAAAAAAAGTCGATTAAATCAAAAAATAACTTAAGCAATAATTTTAAATAAAAATAACAAAGTTTCATTACATTATATCTTTTTATATATTAAATTATATAAAAAATTATATTTTAAATGGAGTAAAATTCAACTATCGGCTTCTTTCCATGATCAATGATATCATTTTACACTGAAAAAGATTTTTGAATTTATATAAAATAAAAAAATAAAAAGAAAAGACCTGGATGGCAAGATTGACATTGGGAATCAAAACAAAGGAGAGAATAGGTAGAAGAAAACATAATAATAAAAAAGAAATAAAAATGGAAGAAAAAGACTGAATGAGCTTTTGCCTTTGACTGCTGCCCTCTCTCTCTTCATTTTTCTAACTAAATAAACAATTCCTTCACTCCCTCCTCCCTCTTCCCATCCCTTTCCTTGCTTGACTCCCCTTCCAAGGGTTTGGTTTGATCCATCCTTCCCTCCCTTCCCCTTCCAACCACTTGGGCAGTCTTCTTCAATGGCGCAGCCGAAATTCTGGACCAGTTTTAGGCGACCCACGCCATAAAAATTGCTTCTTTTCTCTCCCCAGTCTTCTTTCGCTTATCCTCGTTCTTGTTGCCGTGCCCGCTTCGTCTGGTTGGAGCTGCTCTGGGCCAGTATTGTTTGGGCCTCCACAGAATCAAAGATCCGTTCTTTTGCTACTCTCTTTGAAGTTTTTGCCTTGTAGGACTTGTTGCACGGGCCTTTTTTTGCTTCAGGTACTTTGTGAGGAATTGGATTTTTTTGTTTTTGTTTATCGAATTGTTTCAATTTGTTGTGAAATGTTGCTTCTTTTGTTTTGAAAGTTTTTATTTGATTTTTGAGATTTGTCTGGTATTAGAAGTTTGGCTAGATTGGCCATGCTAATGGTGGTTAATTTGAAGAAGTTTCATACGAGGCTGCAGTTATTTTTGTTTATAGTTCTCATATGTAGAAGGAAGAAAGGCCTTGGTTTGTTGGTATTTAGTTTCTTGTCAATAATTTTTTTAATTTAATTTAATTTTATTTTGTGGTTGACAAATCTGTGATTATATGATATTGTTTTAATTGCTTGTGAAACCATGTATTTTTTTAATAGAGCTTATTAAGTGTTTGTGTATCTATTTATTTTGTTTTATTTGTAGTTATCATATGTAGAAGGCCCATGAAGGCCTTGATCCGTAGGTTAATTTTTGTGTGGATAGGTTGAATTCTGTTCTGGCAAATTCATGATTTTATGTTATTGTTCTAAAGTGTTGTGAAATGTTGTAATTCGATGTTTTTTTTAAATCAATTCAATGATTAGAGATGTTGATGGTGATTAATTGTAGAAGGCTCGGATTAGGTTGGAGACAAAGTGCCACCTTTAGAAGAGTGTTCTAATGGGATAAGGTGACACTTCTTGTTATTTGAAATATGGATCAAATCATCCAATAATAAAGCCACAAGGGGCTAGAAACTTAAGGACATTGATTTTAAGTCACATGGAGTGAACTCGTGGTCTGCTATCCGACGTACCAGATCTTGTCAAGACGCGAGTCATAATTAAAGTTTCCCATTTTTTTTGTTCTCTTCGGAGCCCTTGTGGAGGTTTTGGCCTCTTAGGTGACAAAAAATGTCCCCGATCGAATGGAAACTATGTCTGGTTTTGAAAGTACTTTATTCATGATTTTTACATGATTATGTAATTCAAAGCACTTTGTTTGCTTGTACAGTGTTATCATATTTACTCACTTTGGAGCTCAATTTGGTTACTCATATTGTCTTCTTCTCTTCATGTTAAATGCTCCTCACATCTTTAGATTCTTTCCCCTGTGAAACAGTGTATTTAGCATGATTTTCTGTTCAATTGTCTGCATTTTCATTGCTTCATTCAGCTCATTATTGTTTTTGTTCCACTTCAGGAAGCATATGAAATAGCTGATTAAGTCACGTTAGACAACAGCACAAATAGAAATGGGTTGCTTTCCTGTGGTAAAGGGCAAGAAAAAGAAATTTGAGAGGCCTGTCCGTTGCAATTCTGCTTTTGCTTGTGAAGCACCACAGACAACTCTTCCAGAACCAGAGATACCTGGTCGATCTCTTCAATCTGCTCCCCCAAGCTTTCGGACCAGAACTGCTAAACCTGTTCAGGCATCTAACAGCAGCATCCGTGCCTTGTCTGCTCCATCCAGCTTTCACGCGGCAGAGAAAGATGCTTTCTCGTCTGTTGAGTTTGAGGACCAGGAAGATACTAGGGTCCATGGTGGACCACCGAAGGACCTGCATGCAGTAAACCCACAGCCTTTGCCACTTCCATCACCTCAGAGTTCTGGGCCGTTGAAAACCTGGGGAAGTTTCAAATCAACCAGTACAAGTGAGCCCCTTTTTCCCTCAGGTCCACTCCCTCTTCCTCTAGTAGGTTCTCTCCGGTGCTTTGCATATGAGGAAATTGCAGCTGCTTGTCAGAATTTCTCTCCAGAGAGATGCATTTCAGAAGGTTTATCTTCATCTTTTTATAAAGCATCTTTGGGTGATGATGCTTCAGGAGTTAAGAAGCTTGAAGCTACAGTCTGCCTCCTTGCACTGACAGAGACTCAGGTAGTAACTTTTAATGTGGCTTAAGTTATAGGTCTATACAGTTAGACTTTTGGGAACAAAAAAATTGCAAAGATAAATAAATTTTGTGATAAAATACTCAAATCATAATGCTAGTAAGTGTAAATTGTTTTTTATGACAGTTAAGTGGTTTGTGCTTGGTACATAATTTGTGACATTAGAATGCCTATGTTTGAGGAAATTGTTTTTATTACATATGCAGGGCTATAAAGACTTTGTCAATGAGGTTAATACGCTTGCATTGTTGCAACACCCTCAGATTTGTAAATTGCTCGGTTATCATGCTCGTGAAGGTTCTGATCAGAAAATGGTTGTTTTTGAGAGACTCTTCCATGGAAGCTTAGGTCGCCTTTTGTATGCAAGGTCTGATGGACCTCCCATGGATTGGTGCTCCAGGATTAAGGTTGCTCTTTGTGCAGCACAGGGTCTTGCATTCTTGCACGAAGAAGGACCTTTCCAGGTACAAAACCACCATCGTTGTGAGAGGAACTATGTTTTGTCTTGATGATGAAGTTCTTATCTGTCCTTTTTTTGATTGCTAGGCGATGTTCTACGAGTTTTCTTCAACAAACATACAGATTGATAAAGATTTCAGTGCGAAGCTTTCAGGCTATGGCTGCATTTCCCACTGTTCTGATGTTAATTTTTCATCCTCTTCAGCAGTAAGTGTTAAATGTTTCACCTTAGTTCATCCTTATTCGGCCAAAAATTTCCTATTTGTACTATTTCTCACAAAAATGTTTGAACTTTTAACTCCTATGTTGGAAACAACCTGGATATAATGTTATGGTTGAAATTGTGGATCAATAGTAACTGTGAAAGCGATCAATAAGGGATACAGAATCCATGCCACTGACCTAGATAGCCGGGGATAAAGATGTTGCTGGCGATGAAGAATAATGTGAATATTGGTGATGAAATAGTAATACTATTTTTTATAAATGATGGTGGCATAGCTTAATAGATGACATTTTGAATGCACAAGTTTCTCTGCAGCTTGATCCTAGACAGATGGCATAGCTTAATAAATGAGATGTTGGATGTTATAGATAATGCGGATGCTGTAGGAAAATTAAAGTTTTTGAAATGAGTAGAATCAAAATATAGGTGATAAGATACTAATACTATTTTTACTAATTGATGGTGGCATAGCTTCGCCAATGATGTTGGAAAACAAGTTTAGTATTTGAAGCTTGAAATGTTTAAGTTTCTCTGAAAGCAAGTTTAGTATTTGAAGTTTAAAATGTACAAGTTTCTTGGGAGCATAATTTTATACAGATGGCAGGAAAATGAAAAAGAAGATTGAGTTGTTTAGATTAAGGTTCCTGACATTGCTGATGCTGTATGATAATCAAAATTTTTTAAATAATTAAAACTTGAATAATCTTTTCAGCTCAGTGGCCTTGACGTTTTGTCTTAAGCTGGTTAATTCAAAAAGTTCATTTGTGATTTTTAGTTTATTTTTGAGTTCTGCTGAAGTTACCTCGAATAATCTAGGAGATGCTGATCCTTGATTTTTATAACTCATGTTCTATCTAGGCAATATAACAGGATTTACGAGGTGATAGTAAAGAGAACGAGACATAGTTTCTAAAATACCTCGATGCGAAAACATTTAGTAACTTTTGGTCAAGCTACCCTCGCTTATTGTCAACGTCATGTGACTGATTCTTGTGTTTCAAGGGGAACATATGATGAAAATAATTACATCCATTATAACAAGAGGAATGGCTTGTTTAAATAATAGCAAAAGTTAAAATTTTAAACTGATCAAGAAAATTTATAGTTTCAGTTCTCATTCTTAATTGTGATAGCTTGTTGTGGATTTAGAGAAAGAATATAGCCTTTGAATGTAGTACTGAAATGATTACTCTGTTGGTACTCTTGGTCATGGCATATGCACTTATTAAGGCTTCTTAAACATTCCTTGTCAAAAGAGCCTTGACATCTATAAGATTGATACTATTAGGAATGGAAAGATTAGCCTGGAAGATAAGGAATGACTAATTGTACATCAATTAATCTTTAAACACCATTCATTGGTGCAGATAAATTCTATGCATCTGATTAATAACCCATATTGCATATTTTTAGTTTGGTGCTCTATTAGGTGTTGTTGAGGGTAGCGGACCATAGATATTAAGTTCACTTTTGCTTATTAATTTTGGGCTTATTTCATTGTGTTGGACAAATTTCAACAACTTAAAGAAAGTGAAGAAAAACATTGTTTCAATACAGTGTTCTTAGTCCTTCACTGCCACAGGAATATAACTTTGTTCCAGATTTCTATCACCAAATTGGTTGACATGATAGCTACCAAATAGGTTGATATGATAGCTGATGTGATAGATGTTTTTAGAGAGTCAATAAAAAAATCTGCGTATTTTTTATTTATACAAAGTTATTGTTGATGCATTTGGATGATGTTATCCGTTTTCACTGATAGTGCCTTGCCTTTCTGAACTTCAGACTGCTGCTAATCTTCCAGCTGAAACAACTGAAAGAGGCTTACTAACTCCTAAAAGTAATGTGTGGTCATTTGGAGTTGTTCTTCTTGAACTTCTAACTGGTAGAAAGCATCTAGACTCCAGATACGCCAAGGAAGAACGAAATCTCATCAAGTGGAGTCGTCCATTTCTCTCCGATGATTCCCGGCTTTCTCTCATCATGGATCCACGTTTGAAAGGTCGATACCCTACCAAAGCAGCTCGAACTGTTGCAGATGTGGCTCAGAAGTGTCTGCGGAACGATCCCTCGGAAAGGCCAACCATGCGAACAATTGTCGAATCTTTGAAGGACATTCAGGACATGAAATACCCTTCTAAGTTTCCTCTTCAGGAACCAGCACTTGTTGTTAGAAAGCAGATGTTAAGATCCCCAAGCCTCAATGGTATTGTTACTTTACCACCAAGATCAAACTTTTCGCCATCGCCTCCACCCAGGCTACAAAGGTCGGTATCTCCCTCAAGACTTATGGGGCCTATGCATTATCCTTCGATTTCATGTTCATCGACGTTGATGGTTGAAGAGTTTCACATACAGGATACAAAAAAGGCCTCCCATCAGTGACGACCGGAATTGGATTTTAGTTGTGGATAAGTGCATATATGATTTCCTTTTTTCAATCTATTCTGCATATGCTTGTTTTGTTCATTTTGTGATTAGTCTTGGCACACCAGATAAGGTGTTATTTTTCTTTTCTTTTCGTTTCATTCCTGGGGAAATATGTGGAGGGGTGATCCCCTGTAGATACAAATGATTGTAAGCTATTTATTATTGTGCAAGAGTTATCTCCAATATCTTTGCATTTTTGAAACTACCAAGCTTCATTTTGTTGCCATTTTCCAACACAGCTACTTGGCTTCTTTTAAGTATGCAGCAGAGGGGCAAAACATTGTACTGTCTTGCGTTTGAATAAATGAGATCCCATCAGTGCTACAGCGTCAAATTTGCAGCCATTTCTTCCATGGCCATAAACCGGAGGAAATTCTGTGCTGCTCAAAACTGTATCATTCCAGTGGCTCTGCCCTTTTGCTTAAGAACTGTGAGATCACAAGCCTTCTGGAAAAGGCAAGAAATTAAGGTGTGCATTCTTATCGTCTCTTCTTTCTCAAATGCACTTCAACATTTATTATGTATAGTATGTCAACCAAAAAATATTGTTAATCTTAGTGATTGAATGGTCCTTCATTTCAAATAGTCAAATTATTTATAGTAAGATGCAGGAGCTACATGTTCCCTATCTGTGTCTTATAAGTAAAGGACTCCATTTTATTTGCTTTCCAATTCAACCTCCGCGAAGAATTCAAAAGATTCAATTTGTGTGATTTTTCAGTATAATCTCACATTTAATATTTATTGAAATAAAATCTAGTTTATTAGTGAGAATAAATTATAAATTTTTAACTTTGATTAATCACTGTTGAAAAGTCTATATAGAACTATTAGTTTGTGCTTTTGGGACGGGCTGTTACACAATTATTGATTTCTTTTGACTTTCTTAATTTTAACCTAAATTAAGATTTATATGTAAGATAAGCTATTTTAGTTTGGATAAATTAAGATTTATAAGTAAGATAAGCTTTTTTCCCTTAAATTTGTGAAGGAAAAACGACAATATTCTTGAAAAAAAGGTTTATCCTTCAACTAATCAACTTTAATTCAATGTAGTTGACAAAAACTTGTTTCATGCATATTTGATTGCTACAGGTTAGTTAACCACTTCGCAGCATTGAACACGTTTGGTGAGGGTGAGTTTTTGGTTATTTTGGTTTAGTTCTAACTAATCTTCCAGACGGAAGCGTTTATTTTTTATGGAAATAATCGAACCAAAACACAAATTTGGATAAATTAAACCAAACTAAGAAACTTCACTCTAGTCTTGTTTCGTCTTGGATGTAAGCATAAAATAAAGTGACTATATACCTTATAGGAAATACAGGCTTAGGAATTCCAATCACAAAATTTTATTAATTATAGAGGTAATTTGTAAACACTTCTATTTTGAAAAAAAAAGGTATAAAGTCTCACGTCTAATACTTTTCAGGGAGTCTTATATTTAATACTTATTTTTTTGACTTAATTAAATCCCTTTGAAGAGATAAATGAAGTCCATGAATGTGTATTTGGGTCTCATGAGTGAGATATTTTCTAAATTAGTCTTGTATTAAATACTTATAAAGAAAAAATCTAATATGTTAGTGGAGATGCACTTATAATTTTCAACTTAGGTTAGTCATTCATAAGATAACTTAGGTTCATTAGCACTTGCTCTGGGTCATTACAAATAATATTAAAGCTAATGTGATTTTGTATTACATGGGCTAGGTTCATGGCCAAGGAAAGAAATTCTGATAATTGAATTTTTCAATTGAAAAGGTTGTAAAAACCCGAAGATGAATTTCATAGTCGTTATTTATTGGGGTAAGATTTAATATATTAGTGAGGATGCGCTTATAGTAGAGAATAATTTAGGTCCTTTAGTTTTGGCTTTGCGTCACAATGAGTTTAGGGTAAGTTAATTATATTTAAGGGCCCATTTAGTTGTTATAAAATGTACGAAATTTTCTTAGTTATAATTTATAAAGAGTTAATTATGATGTAAGCATATATAAAATGTAAAATACCTTTACAAAAATATTCCTCCCTTTTTTGTATTTTTTATAAGAAATTTTATTGGGATAAATGTTTAAGGTGACCACTTGGGAAAAATGTTATTTGCAGCTTACCATAAATAATCTAAAAACAAATAATTTTTAGGGAAAGATTAATATTTTTGTCATGAATTACTATTTATAGATTTCATAAGATTTTCATTTCTTTTGTCCTAATTAAATGAAGCCTCAGGGAATATTTTTTAAATAGAAGTTAACGATAAAATTATAAATAAATTATGAGCCTTATGTTCATAAGATACAACTCATATAACTTATATGAATTACAATTCTTATACGGAGCAACTTAGTGTCCCACTATCTAAAATTCACAAAGATGAGTGTAAAAATAAATAATTAGGGTAATTATAAAATTTCAAATTATTCTAATGTTCTAACCTTTTTTATTTTAATTATCGAAGTAATTGTAATAAAAAATAATTTTAAAATACTTTTAAACAATTATTGTTTTGAAAATTAAAAGTAGGTCATACCAACCTCTGATTTATTTAATTTACTTCTAGAAAGTTCAAATTAGAGTTATAACTTATGCACTAGTATTAACCCTATTTTAAAACAAATAATTAACTTGCTTTTAATATTAATGATCTATCACAAATAAGTTATTTTTTAAAATACCTTTCTTATTTTTATATACTAATTATATTTCCTTATTGAGTAGCATCATAAAAATTTAGCTATAACTTTTTATACCATTTGTTAATAATTTATAATGTGTTCGCACTATAAATACATATTGTGTTTGTAGTTATCATTTATTAAATGAAATATAAGTGAATCATATGAATCCACAAATGAGTCCATTTATTTCTTCTTTACATTAATAATTAAAATTTTCAACTGAATTACATTTCCTTTTTAAAATGTCATTTTTAATTTTACGGCATCCTTTATGGTTTACTCGATCATATAAAATTCATGAAAAAATTTTCAAAAAAAGTGGGGCAAATTTGTCCTTAAAAACTCATTCAAGTATAATATGTAGTTATTGTCTAGATTAGGTAATATGAGTTGAAATAGGTATTTTGTTATTAAAAGGTCACTTTTTTTCTCCTTCAAAAATAGAGGTTTTAAGTTTGAAGTTGGTTTAGTTTGGTTTTAGACATTGAAATAACCTAAAGGATAGTTGCCTTACATGATAATATGCAAACTTCGCACCCTTGATTAAGGGTGAGCAAACTTTAGAATTTAAAAAGCCCCACCAATTGAGTAGAACAAAAACTTTGGTCCAGTTCTACCCTCCCTCCTCTCTTTTCCCATACTATTCTTTTTCCCCCTTCTTCCTCTCTAGATGCCCATCCCACCCTCCCCCCTCCCCCAAGAGCATCCTACCCTCCCCCAATCTCACCTTACCCCCTTTCCCCCATCCCCTTATCCCATCCCTAATAGGGAATTGATACATTCACAAAGGCAATCATGAAAAATCAGTTACTAGCACTATAATTTCAGGTGTTGGCTGCTAATTAGGAGGGACTCGTCTTTCGATTTTTGGCAATGACCATGTTTTCCTGCAGCAACTCTAAATCTAGTTAACTTCGGCATGTCATAAGCAGCGAGTTTGTGGATAAGTGGGTAGCTTGGATGGTCAAAATTTTTTGACAATAACAAAATGACAAGGTGAGACAGCCGTCGACAGGGCTCCTGTAGCATATTCAAGACTCCAAGGGGTTGCACATCTCTATTTTAGTGGTGATCCTTCGAGGCTGCAGCAGGGCTTCATCGTCTGTGGCAACGACACAACTCCGACAACACCTCTCCTCGGCAAGCTTCACAGCGGAGAAGCAAGGCAAGGTAGTAGACCTCTCTGCAATTGTAAATCCCAGCCGGCCAAGGATTTTTCATTCGGTTCGATTTTGGCCCAGATTAGGTTAACTGTGTCTAGCCTTTCTTGTTGTGGTTTGAGTGTGATATAATGTATGTTTATTCAGCCTAAGCCTCCTTTGGTGTTTGATCCCCCAAATTGGATGCTACAGTCTATATTTTTTCATTTCTAATTCGGTTCAGTTGGATCTAATTAGATGTTAGGGCCGAGTCCCTTGTAAGTCTTCTTTGCTTACCGTGTGTTTAGAACACCTTTTGGACCGTCCTATCCCCTATTGGACTTGCAACAAGATTTTAGAGGTCATCCCGATTTCTTTAGGGTTGAACTATAACTACGCGTACTAAACTTCCAGCATAAAATACTTGGTAATTTTAATACCAAACTCTTAGAGTATCAAGGCCTATTGGTCTAAATTTTAGCATATGTGGACACCGTTTCCGTTTAGCCTATCCAAAAAATCATCCAATTAAGCCCTTTTAATAAAACCTTAAGTTTGGAATTTTCCTCTAAATGTATATGAAACTCTAAACCTTAATTAAGGTTACCTATTGAGGTTTAACATTCACTAAACAAGATAATTAAGTCATTAAATTTTATTAGTTGTGCATATGTGGAGGCATTGCCTCGTTTTGTGTATTGATGCAATCAGATTGTGATTCGGGTTTCATCCGAGTTTGACAATTTAGGACGAGGAGTTTCACTTATTCAAGTTCGCAGGACTATGCTGCTTCATCTCTATTTGGCTCCTTAAGTCTCAAGTTTAACTGGGTTTTAGACGTAGTACAATACCAGTGGCATTTTATTAGATCTGTCCAATGTCGGGCTATTTAACCAAATCTTCTATAGATTAATCAAACGTCAATGTTGAGATCCTTTGATGGTTTTCGAAAGCTATGCTATAGAAATTATCTTATACAAGCCCTATGGGGGTTTTATTTTTATGAACATGAGAATATTATACGGGTAGTATAAATTACACTAGTTCTCTTTTAAACCCTAAGGTAGTGCAATGCATGAGGTAACTGCATAACGCAACGTATTTCTAGAATTTGTGACATTAACTTAACAAATTGTTCTAATGCCATTAGAGTACCATGACATGTATTATATTAGGGATGTGAAGGTGTAAGATGTGTATGTAAGTATGTTTTGCCAAGCCTATGTGTCGACCTATTATATGTAAACTATTCAGGCTTACAACCTTATGAGCCTTTTTTTGAAGTATTTAAGTTTTCTTGTGGGTAATGGAGTTCCTATTTTTTAGTCTTGAAATATCACTAGTTTTCGTACTGGACGATATAATGTATGTTTATTCAGCCTAAGCCTCCTTTAGTGTTCGATATGCCAATTTGGACGCTATGCACTAGATTTTTTCATTTCTAATTCGGTTAAGTCGGATCTAATTAGATATTAGGGTCGAGTCCCTTGTAAGTCTTCTTTGCTTGCCGTATGTTTGGAACCCCTTTTGGACTGTCCTATCCCCTCTTGGACATGTAACAAGATTTTCGAGGTCATCCTGATCGCTTTAGGGTTGAACTATAAGTACGCGTACTCAACTTCCAGCATAAAGTGCCCTCTTGGTGCTTTTAGATGAGCAAAGTTGACGATTGCGGTTTGGGGTTGATGCAAAGGCGTTGGTCCAATGCCTTTGTGTCCAACCTATGCCTCAGTTAGGGCCTGAAACCGTTGTATGCGTATGCTATATTTATGATATGTTTGGATATGTTCGGATATGTTCTAAGTTTGTACTCATAGTTGAGCCCATAAAAGATTCTTATAAAATCAGTTAAAATTGTCTAAGGATTAACTAATTGTCTTCAAATTCATTTAGGTGATTAGCTAGCCTGGATATTGAGAGTGTATAGGAATAAAGGGTGAAACCCTATTTCCCTAGCTCCAATTGCAAAATTTGTTGAACCTAGTGTATGATGATCCAGACATTTTTCCTAGTAGGGTCTCTATAAAATTTTAAGGCCTTTGGTTGGGTAGTAATTTGGTACGAATTTTCTAAGCCACGTTTCTCTTTCACACACATTCAGCAAAAACCAAATACGTTTCACATACCTTAATTGTTCCTCGTTATGTTCGAGGACTTTGAAGCTTACAGACCTACAAACGAATGTTTGCCTTGCCCCAAAGTTAATAACCTATATGCGGTAATCATGATAATAAAAATGAAAACACATAGACCACACGAAATAAAACCAGCAAACCGTCATAGGCTCAGGGCATCCACCCATAATACAAACATCATGCAATCCAAAGACCCCAAAATACATGTCTCATAATCTTGAAATACATAAGTCATATAGCCTAATACATAGATCTGATACAACACTTAGCACAATACATGCACTTAATACCATCCCTCACCATGAGCTTCTAGTTCCATACACCTCAACCAGTCATTGACCTAAATACACACCTACATAGTATAGGAAAACTATCAATAATCAAATAAGTTTGATTACCAGTCCAACAATAACTACTGATAAAATAATAGTGGCAAATGAGTATCTTAAAACTCACGAGAAATCATGAAACTTTCAAAATACATCATAAGGCAGTAAGCTTAGGTTGACATGATCAAATATCATAAAAAATGATGGATAAAATCTGCAATTTCGTAGTTACAAATATATTTACGCTTACGTTGTCACATCCTCTATATATTGCCAGCCACGATACTCAGATGACTTAGAATAATGTTAGTGTCATAATTTTCAAAAATATGCTATATTTGCAATACCCTGCTTACATTATACTACTTTAGGGTGCAAACGAGTACTAGTGCAATTCATACATACTTGTACTACTCAATCTCATATTCATAAAAACTATAAAAACTTATATACTTATATAGTAGGGTTAGGTAGGGGCTTATATTAAAGGTTTTCTCGATCTTCCATTTTTAAAACCATCAAGGGATCTCATCCTTGAAGTTTTATTAAACTGTAAAAAAACTCGGCTAATTGGCTTTGCATCAGAGGGATCTGATAAAATGCCGCCCACATCTAAACTCAGTGAACACCTCATTGATGGAGCCAAGTAGAGATAAAGTAGAAGAATCTTGTAGGCCCAGGTGAGTTGAACTCATGTCCTAACTCGACGAGCTCACTCTACATATCCTAGCAAAGAGATGAAACCTAAATCACAATCATGTATAGTAAGGCAATGCTTCCACACATGTATGACTTAGAAAACGTACTTAATTTAATTATCTTGCTTAGTTAAGTGTTAAGCTTGAATTGGTAACCTAAATTAGGGTTTGGTATTGCAAGTAGACTTAGCGAAAAGTCTCATACTTAAGTTTTTGCCAAATGGACATAATTGAACAATTTTCTGAACGGCCCAAACAGTGTTCAAATGGACTAAAATTTGGACCAATGAGCCCGGACACTCTAAGGGTTTGGTATAGAAATTACCAAGTTCTAGCCTATGGGCCAATATGGTAAACATGACCTACTAAGTTCAGGATAAGGACTTGGGAAATATGTTCCCAGACTGCTCTCCAATTTTCCTATGTATCGTTAATGGGCTTGGAGATTCTGAATGGGCCTGGGTAAAATGGTAGTGCTAGCCAACATTGTTAGAGTCAGCCCAGTAAATGATCAGGCCCAAAACCCATGTAATTGGTCCAAAATTGGCTTGGAAAAAATAGGTATTGGCCAAAGCATTTTTTGAGCTGCCAAGACCTAAGTGGCTTGGAAAATTTCTACCGAATTATCTACCATCCTGAACTTTTATAGAGACACTATTAGGATACAACCTAAGGTTTGGGAGAAATCAATTAAAATTTCATCACTCAAATTAGGGTAAAAAAAATTTGCACTCGAAGCTAGGGAATTAGATTTACACTCTTCATTCTTATGCACTCCTAAATTCTGAACTAGCTAACCACATAAATGAATTTTAATTAACACCAAAATTAATTTGTTGGCATTAGACAATTTTAAATCAACATATAATTTTTACAGATTTTATAAAAATTATTTAGGGGAGCATAAACAAAAAACATAGCCAAACATACCTGAAACACAACATGCACAAACATTGGTTAGGGGTTTTGTTTAGCCCTTTAATGAGGTCATTTTAGCTTGGTATTTTAGTGAGAAATAGCCAAATCCTAGCACAACAATTATGAAAAAGATAGCATGCAAAGGATACCTACATATGGGGATAAAATTGGGGAAAACTGGTGGATAGGCTATAACAAGTAGTAAAGCTATCACTTTTCTCTGATTTTGACTTCCATACATACTAATCCATGCCAAAACAAGAGAAACATTTTGCATCAACATTGTAGATCTAATTCGTATGAACTATATTTAGAAGATAGCATATAAAAATACAACAAAGAGCAAGAATTATAGCAGATCTACCAAGGCAATGCAAACATGCAATTATGTCATGCTCACAACTACATAACTATTTAATGAAGCATGCTAAAATCACAAAAATACCACCTAAATGTTTCTGACATACACGAATACTTGGTAAAAAATCTATAAGAAGAAAACCTAGCCACACATCCAAGAAACAGTAGGCATAACGCGAACACAACAACACGAGAGGGAGAGACTTACCTCCAATGCACAAAAGGGAGGTTTCTTGGGGCTTCCTACCCCAAGACCTACAACCTTAAGCCTTAGGCTTGGCTTGAAAAGGCTAAGGACAGCAAAGAGAAGCCAAGGAAGGAAGGTGAGAAGGCTGGGATGCAATGGAAGCTTGATGCAAGCAAAGGAATGAGTGAAAATTGGAAAAGGTGGGGTTTTTATAGAAAAGGGAAAACCTGCCAATGTAAGGGTGCTGGCAGCCAAACCACAAAAAACATGGGTTGATGTCATAGAAAAGAATCTTGAACTGAGCCAGAAATGGTCTTGGTACAAGGGCATTGTGCGGGCGCAAGGTCTCTAGAAATAGAACCCTAACCCTGATTTTTGGCCAGCACAAGGGCACTAATTAATTTTCTATTAATTTTTAAAATTTTAAATAAATTCTTAACAAGAAATTTAATATATAAATGCTTGAAATAATCTAAGCCTCATGAACTGAACCAAAATCCCACTGTCATGCAAACAATCTCAAGAAAAGAATAGCCCAATAATAGAATCCTCCAACTGTCTCAACTCTACCCATCCTTCCATACTCATACCTGCGGAGGCAATTCTGCATTAGTGATAAAAATACTAAGTCGTATAATTACAAGAAATAATTAATATATTCCACAACATGTGAATTACTTCTTTTAGTGATTATGAGCCTATGATGAGCTCTTAATATGCTGGGAGTGTGGCTGCCCATCCAACTACAATCCCATGTATGCGCACATACGTTAGTGGCCCTCGGCCTGTAGTTACCGATATTTACCATTGACTCACCCTCTTGGTATCATAAGTGCATAATGAACCGTCTTGCACCACTGCTCCATGTCACCCCTTTCGGCATGAGGACGGGTATTTAATCTTTTAAAGAATTTTAAGGGTGTTGCCCTGTGTCAGACTGAGCCAATTCTTTGACCCCGGTTGCGCTTGACGCATGGGGATCGAATGTGGACTCAAGCCGACCAAGACTCCAAAATCAAAATATATAATTTCAAGTAATTATGCGGACCTGGTATAGTGATGAGGAACTTGAAAGTATGACACACAATCCTAAAGCCTTCCCTTTGTGAGTCAAATGTGCTCACAAACTATCCAGAGGATGTTTCATGTACATCAACAAAACTCTCTTTTATATAAAAGAATATATGTAGAATTCAAAAAGTCACTACATTAAATTTTATTAATATGTGTCGAATTCAAGAAGGTACTACATTAAATTTTATAGAAAAGAATGTAATCACAAATAATTATATTAAATACCAACAATTAGTTTGATAATGAAAAGTCGAAAACTTATTATTAACTTAATGTGAATGAATATTAAATAGCACTCACAACTCCCAATCCCAAAAATTCAATAACCAAAATTTATTTAAAACGATTTATAAATATCATTGTACCGATATGATAAAGGTCAATATTGATTCTTAAGAATTAATTTAGTTAAATATTATTTATGGTTCGTTCTTAAGATTTACAAAACCCTAAATAAAATAGCCTTATTATTATTATTATAAGAGAGTGAGTGGTATGGAGATATGTATGAATCGCACTAGTACTCCTTCAAACCTTAATGTAGTGCAGTGTATGAGGGAATTGCATAATGCAACATATTTCCAAAATTTGTGGCACTAACTTAACTATTCCTTTTGCCACTCGAATACCATAGAGGGTGAAATATGGAAGATGTGAGGGCGTAAGAATTGTATGTATGAATATGAACATTAGTCGTGCATGCGAGCCGACACTTGCTTAAGTATGCTTGCTTACCTCCCAGTGTGAGGCAATCTTGAAGTTTTACAAGTTTTCACCAATAATGGAATAGCCATTTGTCAGATTGTATTAGTTATTTTTCAGACCAGTAACACTTATACTGACATTTTTCATATAATATATGTAGGTCTTGTAAATCCTAAGTCGACTTTGGTGGAAGGACAGATAAATGCTACACACTTGAGCTCAGCACATTTATTTCTTTTCTTACGTTACTTATATTTGATGTGTTTTGATGCGTATTTAACAATGTCTTCCATTCTCATGGCACTAAAAAGGTTGTTTTGATCTATTGTATTCATCGAGTCTTATCGACCAACAACTTTAAACATGACTCGACTCGATCGTAACATTTCTGATTCAGTTCTTAGGTGAACCAAAATTGGGGTGTTACAAGTTGGTATGAGAGCTAAGTCTTGGTCAATTGAGATCGAAAACTTTTGTTTTGAGAAAAGTGTGTGGAGCTGTCCTTAATAAGCCAACAGGTATTTCCTTTGGTATTTTCTTAGTATTTTAGTTTTTTGCTCAGTCAAACCTGAGCAATGCATGTTACAATAATAGAAATTATGTGATGGATATAAGATCATGATTTCAGTGGATGCCAATATGGATCTCACTAATATGTCATGATAAGCTCACAAACACATCTTTCCTTTTACCCTGCAAGAGATTTAGATGGCTTATGAGTGTCCACATGCTTAATTATTTAAGGTTGGGTTATATGGTGACTAGGAGTACCTAGAACTTTGGAAACCACATTGTAGCACTTGCCCGCATTTTGCATGTCACCACATTAGTCATTCCTTGGGACATGGTACACATTGTGGATAGAGTCAAACAAAATGACACCAAAAGGGAGCTTGGAGTGTGGAGATACTCAGATAGTTTTGTGGCATATGAGTGTGGACCATCGAGTGCTTTAAATAGATCTTTGTGGATGGAGGATGTGACTATGCCAGCAGATCCACTTAAGCACTTGGAACACTTGGAGCACAGATGAGAGTTTGGGCAAATGACTTAGATGGACACTTCTAGGAGATAGCAATCGATGAGGATGAGTACCGAGGTGGATGTACAGTCCCATGGACACTTTACTGCCTCCCCCTCTTCCACTAGTGTATGTTTGTCCCAAAAATATTGTTGGTTACTCTTCAACAGAGAGAGTCTTGAACACACCAAGGATAAGTGAGATTACTTTTGGCCACAGATTTAGACGGTGGTTGATAGGATTCCACTTGATCTGCTAGGGCTAGATCAATGATGGCTACTGAGAACCAGCCAATGATTATAGGAGCAGTCACCACAGATTGCAGGAGATAAGTGTAGGCTCAGCATTGGATCACCATTGTACGTATCACCAATATTATCAAGATCCCCTCCAGATTAGGCATGCATGGTTGGATAACCTAAGTCGAGTTAATAGCAGTTAGCTTTGATGAGACAAACACATAGAGGAAGACATGTCAGAGACAATAGTAGGTTCACAAAGTACATGATTAAAATCAGATCTTCAGCAGTTGGAAGCACAACCACCATCCGAGTAGCACAACCACTGTTCGAGTAGCACAACTATCGTCTGTGATGCACAACCACAAACTGAGTTGCCCAACCACCGACCGTGATGCACTACCACCAACCGAATGCGCACTACTGGAGTTCGTGATGCACAACCACCATTCGTATATTGCACTACCGCCAACCAAGTATAGTAGTTATTGTGGAAGTAAGGGCCAAGTAGTTTCCTCACCTTACAGGAGGACAACTAGTTGAGGATGTTCTTAGCATTGCATAGAGACCACATGTCATAGTTTTGGATCAGAGTAGGGTTAGAGATTAAGGACAAGATATAGCTACGGTAACATCATCCAGGCAGAGAAAACTTAAGTATAGTAGAAATATTTGGATGTGATTGGACATGATTGACTTCACTAGCCATCTTGCATACCATCGCCTTGAGCTGACATCATTGGATCAGATGTGTATCACAAGATAGTGTTACTGACAGTCTTATAGGGATGATCAAACAATGTTAGTACGTCGTTTAGGGATGTATGTGGACAGAGTCCGAGAACCGAACAATGTGACCTCTAGATGAGATGGCCACACTTGTAAGATTGTTCAGTCAACATGACAGCAGATGTATGAGTTCTAGCCAGTGTATACAAATGAGATGATTAGCAAATGGTCAGACATGCAATGTGACCTCAGCTAGCAAGAGGAGTTTGACTCATATTAGAATTTTGGCATAGATGATGGATTTAGTGAGGGAGCGTCAATTAGGGAGGTAATGTTTTCCTTGTGCTTTGCCAGCACAAATAGGTCCTTACCTTGAGACATAGGATTTAGCCTTTGACCTGAGTATAGGAGGTACCTTCGTGGTACTGTTTAGGGCATATAGTACAGGCAGCCAATGGTAGACCACTCTTTAGGAGACAACTTTGCCCCATCGTGGGAGCAACGCTAACAAGGACTTTAGTCAGACTTGACCACTCTAACCAGATAGAGGGACATCAATGTATGCTCATCTTAACTGACAACTTTTCTTGAGAGACTACCACAATGGTAGAAGTCATGTGAGTCAAAATTTATACTACAAATCGGTACGGGACAACAGGTCACACACCACTAAAGAACGGATGAAACACATATCAAACCTCACTATGAGCCCCATAGGCTCGAAGAAAGATAGTGGTTCTTTGGGTCATTTGAACCTCATCCGTTTAGAAGTGCGTGACTAGTATGGTATTGAGAAACATATGCCTACTATTAGTTGATTGAACTAGAGCCATTTAGGAGTTGTCTCTTAGGCTCATCATTGATTAGTTGTTCCATAGGCTGGCCACCTGTGGTGGAGTCCAATCATGATAATCTTAGAGACACATCCATGGACCTACCCATATTTTTGAGCCATCTAGTATCCTATATAGAGTTTTTATTACCATGATGATTCGCATGATTACCTTTACACCACCATAAATAAAGTGATGTACATACCTAGTAAGATTTTCTCATATTAGTGTATTCTTCTAGCAGACCTGATCAAACTATGTGAGGATGAGACACCAAGTTAGAGTCCTAAAGGAGTGTGACCAGCTTTCCACGAGCGATCCATTCTCTTTCTATATGATGTATAGACAGCGGACAGAGTCAAACATTTTCACTCACTCTTCTAGATATACTAGTCCAGCTACTAGTTTAGTTAGATAGTGGAGATGAGCATACATTGACCAGTGCACACGCCACAGACCAGATGAAGATCTTACAATTCCACGCAAAGTACGTGTTGTACATGTATAGGTGTTCTCGTCTCCATTCCATCAAAAAGAGCCCTCTTCAACAACAGTTAGTGGTCATATAGATAGTTATGAGATCCATAGCACACAGTCAAGCTATAGTAGCTGTCCTTATTCCATTATGTTATAGACTGAGATATTTGACCCGGGACTGAGTTAGCTAGGACCCAGTGAGCTGCCTAATTCCTCTTACTAGGATACCTAAGTGTTTGACCTAGACTGGCGATAATGAGCCATATAGTCATTACCATATACCTTTATTTAGTAATAGAGTCTACCATATGATAGCAGGACTCGCACGACACCCAAACATAGTTGTAGGACCTAGAGCAGAGTGCCTTAAGGGTGCAAGTAGTTGACCTATCATATTGATGAGGATCAGGGAGACATGGGTAGATGTTAGGCCGCATACCTTGCACCAAGATACTTTTCCTGATGTAGCTTAACTGGTACCCTACACTACTTTAGAGTTACCTGCTTGACCACCCAATAGACCCTTAGGGGGTGAACGTAGGTTTCTCCCGCCAAGGTCATTGTATTTCAGTCCCCATAGTTTGCAGTGACCCTAGGAGTTAGTTCAGCGAGACGATTCGAGCATGTATAGTCAGTTCAGTCGGATGATTCTATTATGTATGGCATGTTTCACCAAATGATTCGTTCATGTGTACTCCGTCCAGCCAGATTATTAAGGAGCTGGCAAGCTTCATCTGTGTTCAAGGTTCCAGCATCATGTTGGTCCGTTTGGGCCGTGTGTAGCTAGCTTTCAAAGGAGAGATACTAGTTTGCCGACGAGATGACATCTTCAGTTGAATCCTCTGGTCGTAGTTGATGTGAGAAATTTTGAGGACGGAATTTTTATAAGGAGGAAAGGTTATAAAACCCCAACTTTGGGTAAGGGTTTTACCCATTTGTAGTTTGACCGGTTCCAACCAGTCTCAAGTCAATTCGAGCAACCTCGAGCCAAAACAATTTTAGGAATATGAGTATGAGGCCCAGATGGCCATATGAGCATGTTATGAAGGTTGAGCATGCCGACATGCATATGATAGTTTAAGTTATGATATAGTAGAGCATGAGTTGTCAGTGTATACAGGTAGTATACATATGATTTTTATGAGTTAGCCAGAATTTTAGGCCTAGATCTACACCATTGCAGTATTTAGTATCTATTTGGGATTTTGTGAGTATTTCACTTGCATGCAGCATAGGAATTTCGGATCACTGGATTGTACCCCTATGTGCCCAACTTAATTGAGTTCAAGGTTTGAGGCCCATTTAGCTTTCTTGCCTCGATTCCAGCTATAGAGTCACTTTTAGGACTCGAGTCAGTTTTGACTTTAGACGGTCTCAATCCGAGCTTTCCGTCCATATATATATATATATATATATACCCAAAGGTGGCCCCAATAGGTCACAAGTTGTTGGAAGTTCTGGTCGTGCCACATGGCAAGATCTGAGCCGTCCACATCAACCCTAGTTTTCTCCCATTTATATTCCAAACATGTCAATTGATTTTCAGAGTTATACCCCTATCACCGCCACCACTGTTGCTCGCCGCTGGCGAGACCCCTCCCCATCTCCGACCACAGAATTGGCACACCTATGACCGCCTCATAGCCGGCTAAAAGTTCGTACCCATGATAACCACTTGCACCGCCATAGTCACCGCCGGTGACAACATTTTTGCTATCAGTTTTTGCCGCCCATGCCACCTTTTCGAGCCATTTTTTGGCTCCAGCAAGCCACTTCTGGCTGATCTGACCACCCTGACAGCTTTCCCTAGCCAAGATCTTCCATTTGAGACCGAAACCGACCTTTGTTGTGGCCACAATCGCCACCAACGACGTTGCCACACACGGAGGCAATGCTACCCCTTTTTGGCCAGTCATTGACCAGACTCCAGAGATCCACCACCATCATGTTCCTCGTCACATGGGTCGTTGATCCCGATCAGCGGCAACCCCCGTTGCGCCACCATCGGCGTTTACCGGCGACAGGCACTGCCGCCCTCCGTTCGGCCTGTTTGCCCATGACTGCGTTCGCATTTGCCTAGCCTTGATCGAGTCTGCCAATCAGAGCCTGTGTCTGTGTCCATCTGGTCAATTCAGGTCTGTCCAGTCAACGAAGCCCATTTTTCAATTAATTCAGACTGGGTTGGTTCAGCCCATTCAGTTTGGACTTGTTCAGCTCGGTTCGGTCCAGTTCAACCTGTTTCGACTGTTTCTGGACCATTTTTTGTAATTCAAGAACCCCTACATTAGTTCAGATACATATTCACATTGTATAGCATATTTTGATGTTATGACTGCTTTTCTTTATTTATTAATTATTTTATTTATTTATTCACGATTATTTATATCTTATTATTTATATATTTGTTGACTATGATGAATGATTATATAACTAATTATTGTAATTGATAGTGTATATAATCATAGATATTATTTTTATTCATGTTTATCTTATTTTGTTTATTTACTTGATTGTTGTTAATTATTTCTTATTCATGCTATTATTTATATCTATTTAGGCGTATGTTCGTATATTTAATATTTATATTAATATTCTTCATGATTAATTAATATTAGCCATTTATTTATTATTTATCTATTGATTTATTTAATTGATTATTTGTTTGTTTATTTAATTATTTATCTGTTACTAACAAGAGTATATATGATATTTACTCGTATTTAACCGTGTATTTATATTATATATTTATATTATTATTTTATTATTAGAGTATTATTTATGTTCATTTATTTATTATTTACCTAATTATCTATGAGTGTATTTATTTATTTATTTATTTATTTATTATTATCATCTCTCGATTTACATGTCAGGTGCTTAGTTATTGGCTTGTTAGAACTGTTTTCTTTATTATCATGTATTGATGATATGAGCACGCACCATAAATATGTATCATAGAGAGACATCAATATGTTACTTAGCACTGGATTTTGATGTAGGTTACAGAGTCCGAGCTAGCCGTAGAAGTGTCGATGCATTTAAAGCTTGGACCACAGGTATGTAGGACTCTCGCTCTCTTTTTGACTCCCTACGTGTAGAGTTTAATCATGTTTTAAACGTAGGATGACTTTGATGTTGCTTTTATCAAATCCCTCCAATATCGGGTCATTTAGTCACGTTTCTACACATGGTTAATAAAACTATAAGGATGAGAACCCTTGTTGGTTTTCAAACTGAAGCTCTAAAATATATGATACAAGCCTCTTTCCTAAGTCTATTATATGAGTACATGTATTTTTACGGATTTCACGAATAAAAGAGTGAGTGGTATGGAGATATGTATGAATCGCATTAGTACTCCTTCAAACCCTAATGTAGTACGGTGTATGAGGGTACTGCATAATGCAGCACATTTCCAGAATTTGTGGCACTAACTTAACTATTCCTTTTGCCACTCTAGTTTTGTGGCGGGTGAAATATGAAAGATGTGAGGGCGTAAGTGTTGTATGTATAAATATGAACATTAGCCGTGCATGCAAGCCAACACTTGCTTAAGTATGTTTGCTTACCGCCCAGTGTGAGGCAATCTTGGAGTTTTATAAGTTTTCACAGGTAATCGAACACCCATTTGTCAGATTTTATTAGTTATAGTTATTTTTCGGACCAGTAACACTCGTTACTGACGTTTTTCATATAATGCTACACACTTGAGCTTAGAGCATTTATTTCTTTTCTTACTTTTATTTTTATTTGATAAGTTTTAACGCGTGTTTAAGAATGTCTTCCATTCCCATGACACTAAGAAGGTTGTTTTGATCTATTGTACTGATTGAGTCTTACCGGCCAATAACTTTAAACATAACTTGACTCGATCATAACATTTCTGATTCAGTTCTTAGGTGAACCATAATCGGAGTGTTATAATAACACTATAGAGAGAATCTTATCTTAAGGCTCTTACAATGAGCACTCTGAGTCACCAGAAATACAACATCTCCTTATACTAAGAGGATGAACTTTTTATATGTATATGATTGCTCCGAGCTACAATAGAGGCAACACCTCCCTTGTAGCTACGAGGTTTAAACTTTCAATTGTGGATGCATGATCCAGTTATAAAACTTATTTTCTATCTTTAAGTTAGGTAACTTATTAGATGATGCGGAGCTTATTACATACAAAGACATTGAGGTTGTGGTTACTTGTTTCACATACCTCGCAATTTGTAGCACACCATTGGCATTCTTCAAGTGCTAGGGCAACATACCCGAACACTTGGTCTTCATATGGATTCTTCAAGTGGTGTGAACTATAAGTTCCTCGAACCCACCTTACTTCAACACATACACACTTTCAACTAAATATATTTAACATACCTTACATGCTCCAATCATTAGTTCTAGGACTTTGAGGCTTACACAACCTTCAGAAGATTGTTAGAGATTGCCCCAAAGTTATCATCTTGCAAAGAAATAATATAATAATAGTAATAATAGCAATCACACAAATCGCACATACACTATGAAAATTCCAACTCATATCATCATACATAGTCTCTAGAAATAAGGTTGGGGGCCCACCCACCATAATACATAACATGATAATTCAACAAATATATAACATCAAACACATAACATGATCCCCACATGATACACAACATTAAGGCACCATCGCTGCAATGAACCTTCTCATCCGTCCACCTACGTCAACCATTGCTACAAAAACTCACCCACGTAGATATAAGAAAACCATTAGTAAATCAAACAAGTTTGATTACTGGTCTGAAAATAATTATCAATAATTCAATACTAGCAAATGGGTAGCCCATTACCCATGAAGAAAATTGAAACTTTAGAAGCCTCATAGGCAGCAGGTCATAGGACATGCACGCTAAGCACTCTCGATTATATCACACATCATGCAACATAAGTTAGCATGTAAAACATGGGAACATAAACATATATGTACCAACTTACGCCCTCACATCCTCCATATATGGCCCGTCATCATGCTCAAATAACTTGGAACCAATGCTAAAAATTTCAGAAATACGTTGTGCAACGCAATCCCTTCATACATTGCATTATTTAAGGTGGAAGGACTACTAATACAACATGTATATTTCTCTACAACTCTCTTATTTGTAAAAACAGAAACTATCATAATACTCATACAGTAGATTTGGGTAGGGACTTATATCATAAAGTTTCTAGATCATATTTTTAAAAACCATCAAGGGATCACAACCTTGAAGTTTTATTAAACTGTAGAAAATATGACTAAATGGCCTGAGATCACTGTGATTCGATAAAATGCCACTAACACGTTATATTGTCTAAAACTTGTTAAAATCTTCACTCAAGAAGTCAACCAGAAAATGATGCAAAAAATTTCTAAAGACCTGGACGAGTAGAGCTCCTCACCCTAACTCGGTGAGTTCACTCTGCATATCCTAACAATGAAATGAAATCCTAATCACACTCCAATCATGTTATCACGTAAAACAACGCAAAGCTTCCACAAATGCACATACACACTCACAAATTTAATTAACTCAATTAGGTTGATTAATTACTCACTAAACATTATTAAGAAAATTAATTAAAGTTTGGAATGTTTCCAAGACAATTAGTGAATGAAACTCTTAGGATACTTGAATAGGCTTAACGACACAATTTTTTTGATGAGTCAAACAAACTCTAAATGGACTAAAATTTTGGATGATGGACCCTAACACTTTAAGGATGAGACACAAAATTTACTGTGGGCTAACCCAAGACTGACATGAAGACCAATGCCCACTAAGGTAAGGTTGGGGTGCTGGGAAAAATGTTCATGGTTCGCACACCAAATTTTCAATGGATTGTTCATAGATTTGGAGACTCCAAACAATTCTGGAAAAAAAACTAGGAAACTAGCCAACACCTAGAGCTGAAATCCAACAAAATTTGTGACTAAAACCCGTGATTCGAGTCAGGGTTTTATAGTCTGAATCGATCGGTTCGACTGTTATTTTCAGTCATGTCAATTTCAAAACACACATACCGAGTCGAGGCCGGTCTTGTGTTATGAACCATGAGAGTCATGTGTGCCCCAGTATATGATGATAACACCGTAAGACAACAGTATAATGAGTTATCAAAACATATGAGAGTATGCCCGATTTTTCTTTATTTTTTTTAATTAAATTGTAGAATATTTTTTAGGCTGAATAATGTATTAGGACATGTTACGAGTAGTTTGGGTGGGTTATTAGTTACAAAGCATGTCATTAATGTGTATTATATTTTCTGAGAATTTTTTTACTGTTCTCTGGATTTTTAGAATTATTACGAGTTAGTATTATTTTTTACTCGAGTCAAAGTTGAGTCAAGTTTTAATTACGAGACAACCATTCGTTTTTCTCAATGATCATTTTTCTCATTAACCATTCGTTTTTCTCACCTAACCATTTATTTTTCTCAACTAGCCATATGTTTTTCTCACCTGACCATCTCACCCTGACATCTATATATTCCACACTTTTGACACTATCACCATTCATCCTTCTCACCCAACTTCCTTCTTCTTTTCTTCCTTTCGTCTTCCCCACAATCCTTACTCGAGGTGGCCACAACCTTGTCATCATCGCCGTGTGACTGATTAGGTATAGAATTTTATTTGATTTAATTATTTAAAAATTAATATTTATTAGCACAACATGCTAGGATTGATTAATTGTTGCGATGAATGCCAAATTATAGTTGAAGAGATGATTTGTACAATTTGATTGATAGTGAATGATTATTAGTGATCTAATTAAGTAAAGTAAATTTAAACATGCTAACTGACTACATCGTAACTTATAAAAATATAATAAAATTTGTATGAATAGGATGAGTTAGAGTTATTTCTACAATGATTATTGTTTGACTGTTAGATAATGATTGCATTGTATGTGTGATGTTCATGTTAAGTTGATGCATCATTTAGTGAGCGGGTGTTAGCTTTTAGATTTGATGTGTAGGTACGGAGTCGGAGCTCGCCGCCTAGGTGAGTAGACGCGCTTGGAGCTTCTATCAGGTCCATTTAGGTCGTAAATCGTGGGTCTCTGTCTGAGATTATCTCCAACGGAACTCCATGTAGTCGCACTATCTCATCCCGATACAAGGTCGCCAAAGTGGACAACGGGTAATCCATTCTAATAGGGATAAAATGTGCAGACTTCGTGAGTCGATCCACTATTACCCATACTGTATCTTTCTGGTGGCGGTTCTTAGGCAGACCGACTACAAAATCATAAGCTATACTCTCCCATTTCCACTCTGGGGTCTTCAGTGGCTGTAAGGTCCCACCGGGACGCAAGTGTTCAGCCTTCACTTGTTGACAGACTAAACACCTGGCTACAGTGTCAAAAACCTCTCTCTTCAACCCTGGCCACCAATAGGATCGCCGAACATCGTGATACATCTTCACTCCACCTGGATGCACTGCGCACCTTGAGGTGTGGGCGTCGTGAAGAACAGTCCTACGAAGTTCGGGATACTCAATAATGTTCGGAACGAAAAGACGTCCTCTCAATCTGACCAATCCATCTGCATCTCTGACCAAATCTCTGTGAACTCCCTGCTCTAACCACTGAGCCAACTGTTTATCCTCATTCTGTGCAGCTCTAATCTGCTCAAAAATACTCGGCTGAATGGAGAGTCTAGCAATCATTCCAACTAACTGCCTCTGACGTGTATCAATCGGAGTTACTGAAACTGCTGTCATTCCCACTGAGTCTCGAACTGGCCTCCTACTCAAGGCGTCTGCTACTACATTCGCTTTGCCTTCATGATATGAGATATCAATGTCATAATCAGACAACAACTCCAACCATCTCCTTTGTCGGCTGTTCAAATCTTTCTGTGTGAAGATATACCTCAGACTCTTGTGATCAGTCAAAAGTCGGAACGAAGTCCCATAGAGGTAATGTCTCCATATTCTGAGGGCAAAAACCACTGCTGCAAGTTCCAAATCGTGAGTGGGATAGTTACGCTCATGGACCTTTAGTTGACGAGATGCATATGCAATAACCTTATCTCTCTGCATCAAAACACAACCTAGCCCAATTCCTGAGGCATCTGTGTAGACTACAAAGTCATCGTGCCCCTCCGGTATTGTGAGAATTGGCGCTGAGGTCAGTCTCTCCTTCAGCGTCCTAAAACTCTGCTCACACTCGTCAGTCCATACAAAGTGTTTGTCTTTCTTAGTCAGCTGCGTGAGAGGGGCTGCTATGGAGGAAAAACCCCGTATGAAACGACGGTAATATCCTGCTAGACCCAGGAAACTCCGTATCTCGGAAGGTGTTCTCGGTTGTCCCCACCGTACAACTGCCTCTATCTTCACAGGATCCACTGAAATCCCTGCTGCTGATATAATATGCCCTAAGAAGTGGACCTCTGAAAGCCAAAAGTCACACTTCGCAAATTTTCCGTACAATCTGTGCTCTCTTAGGGTTTGTAACACCGTACGGAGATGCTCCTCATGTCCTTCCCTCGATGAGGAATACACCAAAATGTCGTCCACGAAGACTATTACAAATCGATCCAAGAAGGGGCTGAACACTCTGTTCATTAGGTCCATGAATGCTGCTGGGGCATTTGTCAGTCCGAAGGGCATCACCAAAAATTCGTAGTGCCCATATCTCGTTCTAAATGCGGTTTTCGGAATATCCTCTGTTCTAATCCTCAACTGATGGTAGCCGGATTTCAAGTCAATCTTCGAAAAGACCGTTGCTGAGCTCAACTGGTCAAACAAATCATCAATGCGAGGGAGAGGGTATCTGTTCTTAATGGTTACATGGTTTAGCATCCTATAGTCGATGCACAAACGCATGCTTCCATCTTTCTTCTTCACAAACAACACTGGTGCTCCCCATGGTGACACGCTCGGTCGGATAAAACCCTGATCCAACAATGTCTGCAATTGCTCCTTAAGTTCTCGGAGTTCTAGTGGTGCCATCCTGTATGGTGTTCTAGAGATAGGTGCCGTTCCTGGCATTAATTCTATAGCAAAATCGACCTCTCTCTTCGGTGGCAATCCAGTGATCTCATCTGAAAATACATCTGCAAACTCCCTGACAACTGGAATCAGCTCAACACTGGGCTTGTCCCCTGAGCCATTCTGCTCCGCCAACACCAAAGCGGTCATCAACAACTCACAACCCTTGTCCAACTGTCTCACTGCATTCTGATAGGAGATCCAGCCTCTCTCTCTATTTCTGCCCTGACCCTGAAAAAGAAGGAGCGCCTTCCGCATCGAAAAGTCACCATCTTCTTCTGGCAATCAATTAGGGCTCCTTGCTTAGACATCCAATCCATCCCGAAGATCACATCAAACTCTGTCATCCTGAATAATATCAAGTCCGCAACTAATTGTCGCTGTTGAATCTCAACAGGGACACTACGTACCCACTCACCAGTAGTTACAACTTCCCCGGCGGGAGTGGTCACTAATAATGAATGTCCTAAGCTTTCTATATGACCTCTCATTCTCTCTGTGTGTGTGTACGATATAAAAGAGTGTGTGCAACCAGTATCAAATAAAACTAGTGCAGGTACTGAGCCCACAGTAAGTGTACCTGTCACGACCGTTGTGTCCGCTAGTGCCTCCTCAACTGTGGCTGCATACATCCCCACCGGCTGTTGCTGTTGCGGCTGTTGTTGCTGTTGTTGTTGCTGTTGCTGCTGGGCCGAGGTGGCGGGCACTGCTGGTGGTGCCGCGTATGCTGGGCCCATCGGTTGTCTGGCCTGTCCTACCACTGCAGCCATCATACCTCTCTGGCCCTGGTCCCTTTGCTGCTGTCTCTGTGGGTTGTGACCTCTGCCCCCTTGCACGTGACCTTGGCCCTGGTGGCCTCTCTGTTGCTGTTGCGGCGGTGCCGGGAGAGCTAAACGATGTGTCGGCGCTGGAAGGGCAGGCTGTTGGCGCTGAGCCGTTGGACAAGCCTTAGCCCGATGTCCTAGCTGGCCACAACTAAAGCATGCATCTGTACCAGCTCTACATACACCACCATGGTTACGTCCACAGGTCTGGCAGGCTGGGTATCCACCTTCCCGAACCTGTCCATCCATCGCTCTTATTGCAACTGGAGCATCTGTTCGGCGCCTCTGTTGTGCCCCCTGACTAGGTTGGTAGGGAGGGGCATGTTGTTGCCTATGATCCTGATCTCGACGGGGTCGAGTGGCGAAGACCCGTTCTGTCTCACTCGCGGATCGAACTACATCACCGAGGGTAGCAAATGTTCTATCAACTAGGGCTACACGAATTTCATAGTGCAGACCCTCATAAAACCGCTCAATCCTCTGTCGCTCATTCCGTGCAAAGTCTGGTGCAAACCTCTCCAGTGCTCTGTATCTGGCTTCATACTGTGACACAGTCATAGGTCCCTGCCGAAGAGTCTGAAATTCCCTCTCCTTCCTCCTCCTCACATCCGGGGGAAAATACTTCCCATCAAACTCAGCTTTGAATTCTTCCCAGGTAACATCCTGAGGTTGCTTGCCCGCAAAAGTGGAGTCCATGATTGAATCCCACCAGATCCTTGCCTCGTCTTGGAGTGCTCCAGTGATAATCCTCACACGGTGTTCCATCGGGCATGCCATGCTCTTAAACACGCCGATCGCTGATGAAATCCATAAAAAGGCCTCTTCTGCATCTGGCTTTCCTAAGAAGGAGCGCCCTCCATTTTTCACAAATTGTTCGTACTGCCAGAATCTACCATCTCTTACGTCTGCAGCTCTGTTTGAGCCCTCGCCCATCTCAAACTGTGGTAACGGCGACACTGCCGCTGCTGGTATGTTACCCCTTGCTGTCTGTCCGCTACTAGTTCCAGGAGGTCCACTGTCCTGAATGCCCATCCCAGTCTGAAGAGGAGCAATCAGAGGAGCTGTAGGGATGGTCCCCTGCTGCGTTGATGGCGGAGGAGGCGGCGGCGGGTCGCCCATGGGAGAAGCGGCCTCTCCTCGTACTCCATCATTTCCTAACGGCTTCTTCTCGACTCGAGCTATGGAGAGGGCTATCTGACGGAGCTCTCTCCTGAACTCTTCCTGGCTCTCTTGTATCTGCCTCTGTGTCTCTACCAATTGGGTAATGATTGCATCTCTCTCAGTCTGGCGACTATGAGAACTACGGTGGCTAGTCGACGCACGCACATTGGCCTCTCCTGACGGTGGTTGATCTCTCGGCCTACTAGATGCTGTCTCGCTGGGCGCACGACTAGGACTAGTATGCCTGGGGGAGAAGGAGATGGATCCCTGGTCTGAGTCCTGCGAGTTGCTCTAACCATGGTGACTGACTCTCACTAATACACCTGTGCACACTGTCATTCAACTACGTGGTAAGAAATCTGTAAACTGAAACAAGTAAATCAAGAAAACATACCTGCCGGCTTGACTCGGAATAGCTTTGCACACACATGACCTGCAATAGCATCCTCCATCTTAATCGGTCGAGAGTAGGCTCTGATACCAATCTTGTAACACCCCAATCCGGTTTACTCTCAACCCGGACCAGAACTGTTACAAAGGATCGAACTACTCGTAACCCGATTAAGTTGGCTGACCCAAACCTAAACGGCTACGACATGACCCTCTCGACGTCTCAAGATGGAGCACGCCGCTAATGCGCAAACAGTATATGAATGAGATGCAAAACCCTAACAGGATACTACGTGAATATTATGATAATCATCACACAGTCAAATAATTAAAATGGCACAAAATTCGAAGAAAACCTAGAATAAAACGGACAGAGTCTCCCCTAAAAGTGCAATAAGGGGAAGACCTGTTTAAACACGGCACAATACAACACATATGAAACGATAATTTACATTCAAACAGGGTTCTAAAACCTCCACACGTTCTTAATCGGCGTCTCGCCCACTTGTAATCTCATACCCAGCTCATTTGATTCTTGTTCATTTCAACATAGCATATCATCAGAGTTTTCTTCAAAACATTCCAAGCATTTCCAACATAAGGCATTCAGGCCTCACAACGCGTGCATATAACTATATATATATATATCTGCACAATCATATATGTCCACAATTATCATGCAACCACATAAAATCTTACACAAAAGTCGTCGCGGCGTCAGGCATGTGTGTGCAATACAACCGCTAGTCCTTCGTCAAGGCCGGCATACTCCAATCCTCTTCCTCACCTACATATATAGTAAGAAAACGTCAGCAACGGGTGTCACTGGTCCGGAAATAACTAATATCAAACTGAAACATGAGAGCAAACTCTCATGGAAAGCAAACATCCATATATATGTCTTCCTCAAGAACTCTCATAAGGGCAACTACAAAGGAGCCGTCGAGCAGCTGACTCAACAGCATCCCCATCTAGCTGGTACTGTGCCGCTCACGACACTTCTTTTTCAGTACTTCACGTAAAACTTTTATCCTAAGCCCTCTCCGAACCTCCATATTACTCCTGGCCTTGAGCACGTAGGCCGAGCACTCTCAGGCAGTCGCCTTTAGTACCCTTTGAACCACAAGTCCGGACATGCGCTGTACTAAACAGTACCCGTAAACCTCCACGTCCTCCGGGTGTGAGGAACTCAAACGCGGAGTTGTCAGGATCCCTCGGGAATGGAACAGTCCGCTGGCACTAATCCAGAGCCCGCTTTGACTGGCACGGCATCCGCTCATGGTACGTGCAGTCGACTCATCTTCTCTTGTCTCACTGAAAACTCGATAAAACTATTTATAGGGCTGGGTCGGGATTTATTATAATAGGCCCGAAGGCAACTTGAGGTGGATCTTATTTTCGAAAACAAACTCGAGGGATCTCATCCTCGAGGGTTATTAATTCCGAAAAACATCGACCAGGTGACCCGTGTTAGGTGGGGTCCAATAAATCATCCACCTGACACGTCCTACGATCAATAAATCAAATCACCGATAGAATGGAGCGATAAAACCTGAGAAGCGTGTCCTAACGGACCTGTCAGAAGCTCCAAGCGCAGTCTCGTGCCTAGACGGCGAGCTCCTGCAACGAACCTACATGAACATAACTATTTACTAACGCCCATACATATATGATGCACACCTATATAACTAATATATACACATGCATACAATTATCTAATCAACCATGATAATCATCTCGACAATTACTCTACATCTCTAATTGTCAAGCAAGTTAATAATTTTATCATTTCATATGTTACTTATTACCTAGCACTTTTAATTCCAATTTCAAAGCATACCTATTCTAATTAGGTGACAATGGTTTAATCAATTTAATCTGTTTAGCTTAATGTTAGCATGCAAAACCTAATTCATACATATTCATGAATTAACTAGTTAACAAGCATTTAATTAACTACTCAATGGTTTACTAACAATTTCATTACTAAGCATTCACATCATCCAACACAATTTACCCTAATCATCATATGTTTATCATAATCATGATTAATTAAACTAAAAGCATGAAGTTAATAAAATTAATTCTAATATGCTACTATGACCACAATAAGTATGTAATTATTCTAAAAAATAAGAAGGAAGAACCACCTCGCGATCGGCGCTGAAATCGGTGCCGACGGACGAAGGCGGCGATTTTCCGGCGACTATGCCGGCGGTTTCCGGCAGCTCCGATGGTTTTCCGGTGACTGCTCCGGCGAGGCAATCGGGGGTAGGGGTTAGCACCGCCTCGGTGAGCTGAACCCAATGGCGGTGACGAGAAGGACAGCCGCGGCGGCGATGGCCGCCAACGGCGGCGTCGAGTGCGGTCGGGGCGGTCGGCCGCTCCGATCAGACCCACGGCCGACCCTCGACGGCGGCGCAAATCAGAGGGGAAAGGTAGGGGAGGTCGAGGGGAGGAGCTCCGACGTCACGGCGGCGGCGGTCCGGCGCAGACGGCGGCGAAACCGCGTCGGGAACGGAGGAACAATCGAGGCGATTTCCGGCAGTCACGGCGGCTGACGGTGGCCGGGCGTGGTCGAGGCGGCAAGGCGACGGCACGGCCGGGCTGGGCGGCGTCGATCGACGGCGGTCTGGCGTCGGTGGCGGCGGCAAAATCCGAAGGTGGTGGCGGTGAAAACATGGGTCGGGGGGAGAAAGATGAATAGTAAAAGGGGTGGCAAGGTTGTAAATAAGACTTGACTCGACACCGGCTCGAGTCAAGAATGATAACCGACTCGGAATAAATCCTAGAAAAATCTAAAAAAATTGGGAAAAATCCCATAAAATCAAACAAAATATCACAACATCCAATGACATGTCGTATAACTAATAACCCACCCGCATACCATCTAACGCGTCCTAATGCGTTATTCGGCCTAATAAATTCTACGGTCACAACATAAAATAAAATAAAATAAAATAAAAACATCAACTGTATACTCTCATATCTACTGATAACTCAGTCTGCTGATGCGTATCTGACGCCATCTTCGATACTTGGGTATACATAAACCCTCATAGCACGTGCGCACGGTCGGACTCGGCCCCGCACACGTGTTCTGAAAGCTGAACCAATTCGAACTACGGTCAAACCGACCGGCTAGCAACTATAAAACCCTGACTCGAGTCGCGGGTTTTACATTCAATGGAGTCGAGGAGTTGGAAACTTGAAGGGACATCATAAATAATTAGACTACGTCGATTTGTTAACACCCCTCTTCGAATTCTTGTATCTCCATTTTTATATAAAGGGGTGGTCATTTGTTGTTTGAGACATCATATCTCAACTTCTGGCTTAGCAGTTTAGTGAAAGAAAATATTTCTAATTTTTGTAATTTCTTTCTCTTTTATAATAAAAATTAGTTTCTTCTTTATAATGTTTTCTATTTTTATTATGGAGTAGTCTTATATTTCGTTCTAGAGAAGAATGGAACTTAACATGATTTAATTGAATTTATTTCAAGCTCTTACTCTTTTATTCAATCGGATTGTTTGAAATATCATGTTTTAAATGCTAAGAGTAGATTGATCACTTATTTCTTAGATCATGAGGTTTAATTAGATTTTGGAAGAAACTAATTACATTAGTCATTGATAATTCATCATACTGACGAGTCTTTTGACTTGTTTGTCGTTGAGGTCGGGAGATACACAATACTGTATGTGATTGTAAGGTAAATCTTAATGTATTATTTTGTTGATTAATCAATTATCACCGAGAGGTAGAAATTGAGGCAAAATAATAGAAGCGAGAAGGAGTGGGAGCCACCATGTCATATAATTATCCTGGATCGACAATCCAAGGGAATAAAAGATAAAAGGAAGATTTGATAAAGATTAAATTGATGATAAGGGAAATTCGACTCTAGAACGAGTTTTATCATTTTAACTTCACTTTAATTTAAAGTTATTACTTAGATTTAGTTAAGTCAGTTATTTTTTTGTTCTTTATTTTATTTTCTTTAATTAATTATAGGAAATTTATCTCCTTTTGGGACGATACTTGAATTTATCATTATACTACTTGTTTCGACCGTGTATACTTACATGATATTGAAATTATTCGAACATCATTTAATTGATCGATCTTCCGGATTAATAACCCTCAAGGATGAGATCCCTCGAGTATGTTTTCAAAAACAAGATCCACCATAAGTTGCCTTCGGGCTTATTATATAAATCTCTACCAAACAATGTGAATGAAATCGTGCAATGACTAGAGCATCCAACCAAATACCGACAAAACCGTTTGGCATGCCCATGCATGACCAAACAAGCACCTCAGGTTACATATAAAAATCTCTCACAAACAAACAACAACAACAGTAAATAATACATGTCTATGGGAGGATAGCAATGTAGTGTATTACAAAAAAAAAGATATTTGGGTCTTCGTTCATGGTTGTTTATTTCACAGTCGGCGATGTTGAGAGTCGGATGTGAGTTTGTTGGGACTGTAAAATTGGATTTCTCTGTTGTTGGTCTGTTGGACTGGTCTTGCGTTTCTTTCTGCGTCCTATCATATTTAACAAATTATATTCATTAGTGCTTAATAACTAAAACTTATAGATCCATTAAAAACGTGTCAAAAATTCTCAATTATTAAACTTACATCATGAACAACCTTCCTCATTAGCACCACTTGTTCTCTTGACACAGTTCTTATCTGCGAATAATTTAAAAATCGAATTTTAGTCAGTGACTTAGATATTAAAGAATCACATCAAAGAAATAGCTAGCTAGCTAGTCATTTACTTTGTTAACTATTGTCCAAATCACTCCTTCGGTGCAAGGAGGAACTGTGAGAGAGCCCATGTATCTGTAGTACTTCCTGCTCCCTAATTCTATATGCTTTGGATTGATGACTCCCATTGGTTTTGCAGTATGTTCATGATCTGCTTCAATCGACTTTATGCCTTCCTTCAACTGCTTGAGATAACATAAAATATTAGAGCACTGCGTATGTACACTTGTAACAAATAGAAGGTTAATTAAATGGCATATTTAAGCTGGATCAGTTTGCTTAAAAATCTTCCTCCTTAATGGGTATGCCCATTTATCTAAGTGGGCATATAGTCTTGTAGCTTTCAAATTCAAGAGAGCTAGAGATATATACTAACCTCGGAGAGGAAAGAATCTGGGCGGCCAATTTTGTATAAGATGCCCACCACCGCAATCTTCCCATCTGAGCTTTCATGAACCAGGTGAACCTCCATAGCAAAGCTGACCAAATATGAATACAAGCTCTTCTAATCAGAACCACATCTTCAATTATATAAATTACTAATAAATAAACTATCTTTAAATAAAATTATAGTTCCATAAGTTACTACCTCATCCCATTGATGGTGTGTTCTGAAGGTGAATGCCAATGGCACTGTTTGAGGACAAATTCCGTTCCATTTATGTAAATTGCTCCGGCGCCACCAGCCCATTCCATCTGCATATATATTCCAAAACAAAGAAACCATATACATACATGAGTTGCTCTACCAATATCTTTGAAACTATGCAAGTACAGAACGAAATAAAATTTAACCATTTGAATAAATAAGATACTAAGCTAAGTTTGGTGTTTTAATTACCATGATATCATGTCCTCTGTTTCTGAGTGTTGCATTGGCAGGAACATACTTCCTCTTCAATCTTCCCAAGCGGGGAACAACCTCTACCCTCCTATTGAGCAAATCAATGGGAGACTGCATTGTCCCGTTCTTGCATGCTGCCCACTCCTCGTGTATCTCCCCCCAATGCTCAGGTCCAACTCCACTCCCCGCAATGTAGTTGAACTCGCTTTCATCCTCTTCACAATCAGATCAAACACATTATAGAGAAAGAAATTGAAGGTACTAACACATGCGGGAAAAAAGGAAACCCAACAAAAAAATGATAATCTTTTGAATGGAAATATCGTTAAAACTATCAATTGAGACATTACCAACTTCTTGGCCAGTTGTTAGGCTCGCTTGGAAGCAGAGAAATGATAAGATGAAGAAAAAGGAAGTTTGACAGTTCATGCTTTTCATGTTTTGAGTGAGTTCTAGATCAAGGGAAGCAGCTCAACAACTCTAGAGCAGTGGTTGTGAATTACGTATGTCGTCGGTCGCAATAATGTAAGGAATATATTCTTGCAATATATATACTACAAAACAAGCCAACGCAGACAAAGAAAGAAGCTTCGTGGAAGCTCGTATGTTTCAAATCACCTGTACAAGTAGTTGAATTGGACTTCTCTATCGCAATTCCGCCAACCATTTCTTACTTTTGCGGTTTTTTTGGGGGGGGGTAGAAAAAATGAACAACGCCATAAAGAACATTGTCACCTTAAAATGAACAACCACATTGATGCACAATGATGCTGGAGCATACGCAATTCATCACATTAAACAATTCAAGCAATTAATCGTAACTAGGCACAATCAAACGCATAGTTTTAAAACTCTTTATTTACTCTACAAATTTTCCATATTGACTGCACTCTATGTTAAACTTGGTGATTGATTCCTTGCTAAAAGTCCGAAAAATTTTGTGGCCCGAGAAAAAATAAAAATTATGAAAGTATTTTTTAAAAAATTAGTTAAATCAATATTTAAAATAACGTGAATTATATTTTTTCCAATTTTACTTGTAGAAATGAATAATAGTATTAAACTGGCCCGACCAGGCCTAATCAGTTCAAACTACTGGACTTAATAATTTTTTAAGATAATATCACAAAAACATCCTTATTAATATATTAAAATTTTTCACAGTAATTATTGAACGTGAAGCTAATTTTGAGAGATTTTATATTTTGGCTATTTTAAAAAAATTATCCTTAAAATTCTTTTCTATACTTCTTGAACCTAATCTCAATTTCTCTAAACATACTTTGTCATCCAACACGATCTCAGGTGGGTTCTGACACTACCTTTAATAACTTAAACTAATAAGTGTAAACTAATAACTTTAGTCATTTTTTCACGCATCCACAGTTATATGTTAAATCTTACTCCAGTAAATATTAAATGCAAGATTAACTTTAAAAAATCTAATTACAAATAAAAACTGATCTCATATAAAATTTATTTTGTTATGTTAAAACAAATAGTATTAATGGCTTTGGAGTTTTCAAAATATGATCAAATCATGATCAATTTTTTCCGAAGGAGGCAAACTATTCATGTTAGGTTCAAGATGCTAAAATTTATTTAAACAAAATAGTATTAATGACTTTGGAGTTTTCCAAATATGATCAACTCATGATCAATTTTTTCCGAACAACACAAATTATTCATGTCAGGTTCAAGATGCTAAAATTTATTTAAACATAATGATTATTCATGTCAGGTTCAAGATGCTAAAATTTATTTAAACATAATGAACATTCAATAGATCCAAGATATAGTGATATAAGAAATATACCATCAATAACTTTTTTTTTTTAAATTTTTCACATGGTTATAACTACAAAAAAAAACTAAGGTGGACGGAAAGCATAATAAAAAAAATGGAATCCAAGAAAAACAATTTTTCAAAAACAGACTGAAATGGACCAAGCAACAACTTGGGCTTTTCCTGTGCGTCCACCTGTCTTCATCAGTATAAAATGTGCTTTGATTTTCCAAGCAAATGTATAAAATTGATTGATTGAAGGCTTGAAGCCAAGAAGGTTGAATTATGAGGAAATTTCATGAGATCAGCTGGAAGGGGAGAGTCACCGCCCAGAATTAATTTCTAGAAGCCAGATGATACAAATCTCATAGGAAGGTATGCTTGATCAGGTTAAACACCCACCAATTATGTTTGTAAACATATAAACTAAGAAGAATCTAAGATCTTAGTCGAAATTGGTGATGACGATTCGAGAAATTAAGTAAAAAAGTCAAGTCTCTATTATGTTATAGCACATGTCATCACGTACTCTATTTCTTGAACATGACGAAAATAAATTCAAAAAATGGTTGCTTGAACAAAAAATCAAAGGGTTGACGTTCACACGTGAGATTTGGAAAATAATGACGCCGTACGCTACGTACACATTTTTTGACTCCGAAATGGGGAGTTTGATTCTCCACTTGATTAATTAAATAATTAAAATAAAAATTAGATAAATACCTGCCTAAAATAGATGTTGGACATAAAACTTAATTATAGAGATCTTTCGAAATCAATCATCTGATTTTTCTTGTCACGTGGCTATGAAGTTTGTAATGAATTCTTCGTGATCACACTTCAAAGATAAATTGAAGTACGGAACAGTCATTTGCCATCGATCACACTTCAAAAAATAAAGAAGTTCTAGTGCGTGCCTACTACCCAACACCAAATCGGAGTGAGTATCTACTCTCATTTACGTTTTTTAAGGAGAAATTAAATATTGTCGTGAAATTAAAAATAGGAGAATTAATCAATTAAAATATTAAAAAATTTAAATAATATAATAAAATACCTTCAGCTAAAAATAAGAGAATCACTTAGTTAAAATACAAACAAAATTTAAAAACTGTAATAAAAATATCTTTTGCTTGCAAAAGGTCACGAGTTCGAATTTTACTAATATTAATTTCTTTAAAAAAGATTTATATTAAAAGGTCACGAGTTCGAACCCAATTAACTTTAACTTCTAACTTTATATTAATAAAAGTTTATCTAATTGTCTTAGATAAATATAATAAAAAATTAATTAATTATCATTCATCTTTTCATTTAAACACGATATATCTTTAAAATCAATTCACATTCTATATCTAAAATATTAAATTATTATACTCTATCATATTATGCATTGAGAGTTTATGTATAAAATAAAATTTATCGGGTATAAACTGTGCATGACGGAATATCTTACCTAGTTAATAATAAAATGTGAACTCGATACTTGCTTGTAATAAAGTAAGAAATTTAATCAATCAAAATATAATAAAAAAAATTATAAAAAACTCGAACACAAGTTCGAATCAAGGTAATCTCAATTTCTAACTTCCTATAAAAAAATAATAAAAATATCTCCAATTGTGGAGGGCCCAATTAACCTTAATTTCTAATTTCCCACTAACTAGATTCAGTCAACTTGCTTTGAAAAAAAATTGTTGTAAAAAAATTAAATTATTATAGTTTATCTACATATTTAAAGTCAATCAAAATATAAATTTAAGACATTAAATTATTATAATTTATCTCATTAGTCAACGAGAGTTTGCATATAAAATTAATATTTTTGTATAATACAAATCGTACATAGGACGATATTTTGCAGTAGTTTGTGTAAAGTGGTTTGCTCAATTGGGTAGTTGATGTGAAAAGCCTAAAATAGTTATATAAAAAATTACTAATCGTTATAGTATAAAATATTTCAATTATTTTAATCATATTACACAAAAACTTTTGAGAATAAGGCTCCTGGTTATTATAATAGAATCAACCACATCACATAAAACTTATGGCAAAAAATGAGTGCGGTTACTTTCAACCTAATTACCCATAACGACTGTAGCTTTAAATACTCTACCACTTACTATACTGGTTTTTTAGTCGGTACGGGGCATATTCGATTCAATGGGGCTGAAATAGATTCAACTAGATTCTAAAATTGTAAATAAAATATTTTATTAAATATTAAAGATATATTTTTATCATCAATATTATATTAAATATTGATTAAAATATCTTGGTTTTTAATAAAAATCAAATTTTGCAAAAATTCAGATTAAAAAAGCATGTACATATTAAAATGATAAATTATACTAGATTGAATATGGTACACAATATATGGGATATAATCGGGTGTTACGATAAGGTATTTAAAACTATGCTAAAGAGACTCCAAATGTATTATAATTAGGGTTACTAATTGAGCGAACCAGCTCGTAAGCATTTAGCGTTTGGCTCGGCTTGACTCGACTCAAAACTCGATATTTAAATACTCGAGCTCGAACTCGACTCAAACTCGAATCTTACGAGCCGAGCTTGAGCAATGTCGTGTTCGACTCGACTCGGCTCGGTTATAACTCGAACTCGAACTCGACTCGGTAGCAATAACTGACATCGTTTTATACTCATACTACGTATATATATATAATATAATCAAAGAGTGAGATAGTTGAGATGGTTCATATTATGATCTATATTTAGTTTGGGAAAATTAAATAATTTAAGTGTATCGAGCCGAATCGAGTTTGAATACATAAAAGATAGTCGAGATAGTTCGAGATGGTAAGTATTCAAAGCTTGGTTGAGATGTTAAGTCGAGTTCAAACAAGTTTCAAACTATTCGAGCCGAGTTCGAACACAAATTGAGCTTGGCTGAATTGAGCTTGGCTCGCTCGTTCGATTAGCACCCACTAATTATAATGACTTAAGTTGTCATTTTTTAAATAATTAACTCAAGTTAAAAGGCCATATGCCATTCCTTGATATAGGAGTAATATCTTGGGAATCTTAACATTAGCAGTATTTCATTTAATGTAATCTTTAAAAAAATTATTTAGATTTAATCGAAAAGCTTTTAAAGCAATTGTGTAATTACATGAACGGGTCAAACTCCAATTTAGCCAATTTATAATATTAATACAATGTAATTTTCCAACCTTAGTTTGTTAGGATATACATATCTACCTTCTCTGTAGACTACATGCCAATTGGGCCCTATATTTTCCAGTTGTGAAGCATTCAAAAAGCAAATTAAAGATGGTAAAACTATATAATTTCTTATTTGTATTTGCAAAACTCACCAATCAATAATAATCGCAAAATATTGTTGTTTGGAGATTTGGAGAGAACTTAGGAGAAAAACCAGCAGATGGGAGAAGACTCATCAGGACTCTGAGCCAACAACAGTGAGTCATCTGCCATAAACTTGTAATTATGTGGTAGGAACGGATTGGATCAAATATCTTGCCATAAACACTCATTTAGTTATTTGCCATTAAAATGTTGGTTGTTTGTCTACATGGGCCAATTCAATGGAGATGACCCATTGCTAGTAATGGGCTGCATTTTCTGTCAATGGCTCTCTTGTGAAGATACAGCCTACATCGCAATGTGGCATTCTAGTTCTTCTTTCTCTGCCCAAAATAAATAAATAAATAAAAATAATTTTACAAAGCCAATAATTACTATTTTTTAAAACTCTTTTGTGTACCTCCAAATTTTTCTTTATTTTTCTCCACCTTAAACTTAATTGGCCTAAAAAAATTACTAAATAAGCATGATCCATATGGCTAATTTAATGAAGACGGAAAAATGTGAAAAAAAATTCAGATTTTGTGCACAACATTCCCCTTTTTTCTACAAAAGCCCATTGAAGAGTTAAATTGTCCATGAAGAATTATGGCAATTTTTACAGCGTAATAATTCACAAGGATATGATATTCCAATGGCATCATATCTACTAATAGTATTTTGTAATTTTTTCTGGAAAAACACAAAAAAATTAGAAAATATCGTTAAAAATGACAATTAATCCCGAAAAAGATCATTTTTTTCTTCTTACAATCATAAATAAGCCTGAATATGCCACCGAAATATTGTCCCACCCAAAGAAGTCACACAAACGAGTGGCAAGTGGCGGGTGGCATAGATGAAGAAATCGACTGATTTCACTCGGAACGGCCGATTTAAATCAGATCAGAAGGTTTCCGTTCAGATTTAGTGGGTCAATTGGCTTTAATAAGAATCGGTCCATAAATCGACCGATTTAAATCGATTTTGACCGATTTGAGCCAATTTTGGAATCGGCCCAAATTGGTCGATTTCGGACTGTGGCCGGGGACGGGGTGGGGGAGGATGAGGCTACGAGGGTGAGCGGCGGGGCGATGAGGGGCCACGACGATGGAGGGCGGGGCGGTGTGTGCAGGGACGGAAGGGCTGGGGGTGGTATGGATTAAGCAGGGTGGGGGGCGCAGCTAGGGGGGACGGGGCAGGACCGACTGGGGGGTGGCGAGGTGTGCGGGGGACGGTTGGGGACAAAGGGGAAGGGGTGGCAGGTGGGGCAGGGGGCACAGGTGGGTGGGCAGGGAAGCGGGAGGCAGGGCATGTCGGGGGAGCAAATGGGGGAAAGAAATATAAGAGTGGCATTCTCGTAATTAAAAATTGACTCGACTCCGACTCGAGTTAAAAATAATAACTAATTCTAAATAATTCAAAAAAATAAAAAAATGAAAAAATATCATAAAATATAATACACACAATAATATTCAAATAATATCAATACCTAACTTTTATATATTTATGTTATGAGTTGTTTAACTGAACCGATTCTTTATTGATTTAGACCAATTTGATCTGATTCAGTGACTCCCTCAAAAACCGATTCAAATTTTAATTCTGATACTGATTTATTTATCTATGGCGAGTGGCAAGTGGAGACGGGTCGTGTATGTCAGTCTTGATTTATCAAACTGCAATCTATTCTTGTAAAATATATTTAATAGATAACTGCCATCACCGCACATATGAAATGAATGAATTGAAGCCATTTTTCATGTAAGAATTGGCAGGCAACAACTTTCAGAGGTGAGGGAGACACAAGTGTAACTACCCCTACCTTTGCCCTCACAACTTGCTCTTATAACAGAAATATCCCCCACCACTTAGGGAATTAATTATTATTTTTTTCCAAAGCAGAGAATAAATTTAGTTACACTCCTTAACCTTAACCACGCTAATTTTAACCTTACCCACATAATATATTTGAATTTAAAGATTTAAATATCATATTGTAACAAAAACTAGGTGTATATCGCATATCATCTTCAAATATAGTACAATTTACACATTCTTAATATTTTAATTTGTATTCTGCCTTTTAATTGGTTAAATTCTTAAAATAAGATTATTTATTAAAATTTACGATATTTTAACAATATTTAATTAAATATTGGCACAAAAATTATTTTAAATATTTTTAAATTTTAATTAAACCTATTTAAACCCGAATGAACCAAATAATATAACTGTAATGAACTGGTAGGATCACTAGTGCCATATCAGAAACTTTATTCCCTTCTATCAAAGAGTGATCCTCTTGTGACAACAAAATCAGCTACTATAAGAATCACGTGTATAAGAGTTTGTGGGTGATTTTTTTATCATAACTTTATGATTCTAATTATTATAAGGATATTTGATAATATTGTACGAGAGTAATTTTAATTATTATGTGTAATCTCTTAGCAGAAATTGAATAATACTCGATCCTCTACCTTACAACTACACATGTCGAGTTACCTGCATGTCTATTACATAAAATTACGTATTTGCAGCATTTTAGCCTGTATGATCGGAACAGAAGATTGAATTATTGAACAACTCCCTGTGAAGTTTGAAAGTAAGGAGTTGATCATGTTAATGAATGATGCATATTATCTGTTCTATATTTGAAAGGAGGGCATATCAGAAAACTGAAAAGCTGTCATTCAAACTTAATAAATGTCTAAATGGAAAGGTTGGTGATGACTGATCAATCACACGTTCCACCTACCACCCTTTGATCCCTCCTTTCAAATACTAGCTCAACACCGTGCTCCCCAATTGTGATTGTTGTTTGGGTGATCCAGAACTTTGCCCTCGAGTAAGTTTCTTGTTCTTCTAGCTCTCTCTGATCAGTTCTTGTCTTCTGGGTGGTGTTCCCATCATGGGCTTACTTGTTCTTATATTATTGTGGACATGTATCTCTTTGTTTATTTTGTTTGATTTATGGAAGAGTTGTAACGTATAGGCAAAATCTGTACAATATCACAACCATTTTATAATGAACTAAGTTGATCTTTAGCCAATCAGAAACGGGCATGATATAGTACTCTTTTAAGTGTTTTTTTTCCCATTTGTTGTCAATTATTTGGAGGGTAATTTATTGCTGAAAATAGATATGAGGGTTTTGAAGAATGTTAACGAAACGGTAGCTGATCATTTTCTTTTGAACCTTTGAATCTCATTGTAGTGGGAACAGAGATGATAATGGTTGATGAAATACCCTTTCCTCCACAGATCACAGCCTCAAAGCCCTTGTCTCTTCTTGGTTATGGTGAGAAATCTGCTACTTTCATAAAATAAATCAATATAAAATAATTTCTCTCATCAACGAATAAAGAGAGTTTTATTAGGATATTCCAAGAAGACGATAATATTGAATCTGATGGTGGTATGTGATTTATTGTTGGTGGAAGCAGGTATAACAGATATTGAGATACATTTCCTTCAGATAAAGTTCACAGCAATAGGTGTGTATTTGGAACCAGAAGTAGCAGGCCATCTGCAGCAGTGGAAGGGGAAATCAGGAAAGGAACTTGCAGATGATGACCAATTTTTTGAAGCTCTAGTTTCAGGTATAAAAGCTTCATTTTTTTTGCTTCACTTATAGGCAGCAAACTATTTGAGCTGGTATGAACCAATATTGCATCCTAGAATCCTATCTACCAGTGGTCCTTATACCCCATTGGAATTTGGAAGCCTTTCTTATTATTACCTGCATGAAACCTTTCATATTGTCAAAAGCAAGGAGCCCAAAAATTGGCAGCTCAAATAACTCAAATGGCTATGGTACCATGCTATATTTTGACACCAAGCTGCCAAAAAGAAAAACTCTTATACAAACTACACATACCCCAACTGAGTATTGACAGAAGCCTATCAACGATTCAAACTAACATCAACCACACACTCTACTTCTTTTAATGTAAAGAAGACGAGTATCTATCATCAAATTAGTGAATCATTATAGTTGTTTCATTGTGTCATTTGGCAGCTCCTGTGGAAAAAGCAATAAGGGTGGTTGTGATAAAGGAGATAAAGGGATCCCAGTATGGTGTGCAGCTTGAGAGTTCAGTGAGGGACAGATTGGCAGAAATTGACAAGTATGAGGAGGAAGAAGAAGCTGCCTTGGAGAAAGTTGCAGAGTTCTTCCAGTCCAAGTACTTTAAGAAGAATTCTGTCATCACCTTCACTTTCCCATCTGAATCACGCACAGCAGAGGTAAGTACCCAGCTGATTTCCTAAATTAATGACTTCCAATTTGCCTTAGTGATCTTGGTTTCAATGATCATCGAAAATCAATATAGATATGGTCAGTTTCAAAGACAATCCATTGATGTGATTGTGAAGAAATGTGGTTTTTGAAATTGTTTAATTTCCAAAGAAAAGAAAAGCAATCTATTTGAAACTATAAAAGTGACCCGAAATTATAATTTTGTAAATAGAAATTTAGTTCATGATCGAAGAGAACGAGGATGACTAAAATTCGTATATTCGTATAGAACCAACCCTAATTTTTTTTTGAATGATTGATTAGAAGATGGCTTTAGCAATAACCTGGAATATCAACAATGTGACTATTAACTAAAATGTGTCTGTGATCCAGCTCTAGTTCAGAACATGCTCAATCGAAAAAGGATGTTATCCAAACGCATCACAAATAGTTGTAGTAAATTAAACCTAACCCTCTGGTTGATTAGTTGGAAGATCAATCTTAGCTCCACGAGATTAAAATTGGGATGGTTCTGATTTGATTATATGTTCTGCAGATAGGATTTGCCACAGAAGCTAGTAAAGATGAGATGAAAATGAAGGTGGGAAATGGGAATGTGGTGGAGATGATTCAGAAATGGTATTTGGGTGGATCAAGATCTGTGTCGCCAACAACTGTGGCATCTTTGGCCGATGGCCTGGCAAACCTTCTATCTCAGGAGCAAAAGGTTTCTCCATGAATAGGAAGGAGGTGCTTTCTTACTACTACTTAGCAGAAGAGGGTGATCTAATCTTAAGGTGTATGATTGTCGTTTTAATAATTTCTCCAATGGAACCGATGAATGTGTCTCATGTTAGGTATAATCAAAGGAAATCAAATTTGTGTTTTGCTAGGTTGCAATTATTCCGGCGGATTAGTTATTAATAAGGGAATATTTTTTATGAGCCCCCTTGAATTGAGCCTTGTGTGTGAGCATGCTAGCCAAACTTGACCCTCGAATTAAGGTCTCTAAATGATGACTTTTAAAAGTAAGGGAATGATAGGTTCTCGAGCATTAGCTACTGAATTTGATAAGCATTTCAATTTGAAAAAAATAAACAAACTTACAAAAACAAAAATAATTTCATGTCTGATATTCTTTAGAACATTTTTTATGTTTGAATATTCAAATAAAATCTGGGCTTAAATGTTTAATTTTTCAATACTCAATATTATCTTCTCCAAAAAAACATATTTCTATCTTAAAAATAGCGGTAATTAAGTGTTTGGTGAACCAAATTTCTAAAACAATATTTGATCTTTAAAATGTAAAATCAAATTCTACATACTATCGAACCAAACTATTTCGATTTAAATAGGTTTAGTGCAATTTTTTAGAACTGAAACCTAAAACCTTCATTTAAAAATATGCTTAAAAGACATTCTTGCTTTGCACTAATTAAAATTATACAATATTTTAGTAAAACTTTTCAAATGTATTAGAAGCATATAAAACATATTAAACACCTAAAGAGACTTGGAAAAAAACTACAAACAAATCACAAAACTTAAAGTACTAATCAATAAATAGGGGTTGTTTTTATTTATTTATTCATAAATTCAATTTGTTTTGTTTGAGATATCCAAATTAACTCTATTTCAAGTACTTATTAGAGTAAGATCCGATATAATTTTTTAATTTTTATTAATTACTTTTGAAGATACAACTTAACTATACTTAAGTCAGGTTGTTGCATCTTGTTTTCAAATCAAACTCTCTCGTCCTCGGAGAATCCCTCCAACTCTGATCGAAAATAAATCAAATAAAAAATTTTTCAAAATAAATTAAAATATTCTTTAAAACAACCTACTACCTAGTTTTGATTCAATTCCATGGTGAAGTATGCGCTCATTCCTTAAGTAAAACCAAATTACAGCTAGAGACCTTTTGTCACTACAACATCTCATAAAATAAATGGGCCGAGAACTTGAAAATAAAGAAAAGCGCAAAGCCCAAATGCTAATCTCGTTACCATCCAACGATGCCGTCGCCGCCACTTCTCGGATTCCGAACTCCGACGACGGCCGCGGCGACGGTGGCGCTCCGGCGGTTCGCCTCAGGCGGCCATACCCGCGGCCTTCCCCTTCCTTCCTTCGTACAATGGCCACCTCCTCAGCCGCCGCCACCGGTGCGACCTCCGGCGGTCGTAGTATCGTGGCCTGCGCCTGCTCGCGACCCTTCTCCGGTGTGGCGGCTTCCATGGCTGCCCGGGAGGCGGAGGTCGGTGCTCCCGATCATCCCCCGCTTGTGGTTGTTTCGTTTTACAAGTTCGCGGATTTCCCCGACCATGCCGATATGCGCGAGCCGTTGAAGGACCTCTGCGAAGAGGAGGTTGGCCAATTTGATTAGTTCTTTTCTGATTCAAGATTGGTTCTTTGTTCAGTCGACATTGTTGTGTGTTGTTGTTTTGGAATGTTGTCTTTATGATTTTATGTGGATTCAAGGGCCATCGGTAGTGTCAAAGGAATTGGGAGCTGATGAAATGTTTGAACGGTGCATTTAGCTCACTAGATGGATCATATATGTAGTGAATGAAACTTTTTGTTCACTAGCAATGATTGGTTCTTTCCTCGGCTTGCATCGTTCTGTGTTGTTGTTGTGGATTATGTTTATGATTTTATGGTTCGTTCTGTGTTGTTGTTGTGGATTATGTTTATGATTTTATGGTTCCTTCAAGGACTATTACTAGGCAAGGCATTGGGAGCTGATAAGATGTTTGAACAGCTGATAGCTTGCTTGCTGTATCATTTAGTATTGATTGAGGCTTTCGTTTATTAGCAACGATTGGTTCATTGAGCAGTTTGCTTTGTTTTGTGTTGTTATAGTGGATTGTGTTTGACTTTTTTGGTTCAGGGACCATTACTAGTAGGGAAGGAATTGTAAGCTGATAAAATGCTTGAACAGTTATAGCCACTAGCTGGATCATATTTAAGTGATTGGTTCTTTGCATCATTCCATGTTGTTATTGTCAGTCGTTTTTATGCTTTTATGTTTATTTGATGGCTGTAGCCGGTATGGAAGGAATTTAAGCTGATAAAATATTTGAACAGTTGATACCACAGTAGGTATATCTAGTTTTGGTGATTGAGTCACTAGCAATGAATGGTTTCCGTTTACATTGTTTTTTGCTGTTATTGTGGATTGTGTTATGATATTGTTTTATTCAAGGGCCATTTCTTCATGGCACTTGGAGCTGATAAAATATTTGAATAATTGATAGATTGCTAGCTGGATCATATATGTAGTGATTGGACTGGCTTGAAATTATTTGATTTCGTCCACATTTCAAGCAATGATTAACTTGGTTAGCACTTGTGATATGAAGTTTATTGTGACACGATCGTAAACTAAATCTAGAGATATCCTAGTGATGTTTGGATGAAGTTTTTGTGGGATCACATCAGTATGTCTGCTGTGTAATGTTTCTATGAGATTCTTCAAATAGTTAGTCTAACATCCAATGCCTATCTAGGTAAGATCCAATTAATTAGTGGGGATGTGCAACCAACTTTGAAGGAATGCTATCAGTTTATTAGGTCCAGTACCATATTAAATGATGGGGGTTTGTCTAAATATAGATTTAGATTAAGCTCATGAGCCATAGAAAAAAATTCTAAAGATAGGATTTCTTTAAGGTGGGTAGAATGTAAGATTTTTCAAATAGTTAGACTAACATTCAATACCTATCAAGATAAGATCCAATATATTATGTGGGGTGTGTTTATAATCTTTTAACAACTTTTGAAGAAATGACTAAGTTCGTCAGTTTGCTAATGCCGGGTTGCTACAATTTCCATCTCCATATCAATTACTGCAATTCAATAACAACTTTTGGTTTGTTGTTATGCATTCAATTATAGATGTTTATTACTCATTGTTTATGTGTGATTGTTATATACTTGAGCCTTTTTAATTGCCTTGCTCCATTCTTCATTGTCGGTGGCTGTCCTCAGCATGTTTCCGGTGGCATTATTCTAGCCCCAGAAGGAATCAATGGAAGCATATGTGGAACCTCAGAATCGGTCAACAAGGTTTTGGAATTTATTCAGAATGATGCGCGCTTAAATGGCTTAAGGTTGATTGAATCTCCTGTGAGCCCGGAGGAGGAAGCTATCCATCATGGCCATGGTAGCAGTTCCCCTCTGGCAGCCGGGAGGATGCTCCTTTCAGATGGGACCATGTAAGAGTCAAGGTGAAGAAAGAGGTTTGTGATTTTATTGTTAGTTGTATGATGCTATATTTGTTGAGTGACTTCTAAGAATCCTTCTGTATGTTCCATCAACTACTATGCTTTAGTCTTCTTACATCAGTTTTTACTGTTGTGGTCCTGTTTATATATGCAGATTGTAACACTGGGAATGCCTAATGTTTCTCCAATTGAAAAAGTTGGAACCTATGTTAACCCAGAGGAATGGAATGCTTTGATCAGTGACCCCAAAACTGTAAGGAATTGAGCTCTATGGTCATTAGTTTACTTAGAAGGCTATATTTGAAACTTGTTCTAACAGTATAAATGTTGAGGTTCTCTTTCATATTTGATTACATGTTTGTTAAGGTAATATAGAGATTTAAAGAAAGTATATTTTTTTGTTATGATTATTAATTATATTCCTTTGTTTGTACATTAAATTATGGTGGGATCAGGTTGTTATTGATGTGTGCAACAACTACGAAACTCGAATAGGGAAGTTCAAGGGAGCCGTAGATCCATGTACTACTTCTTTTAGAGAATTCCCATTATGGGCTGACAGTTGCCTGCCCAAATTCAATTTTGGACAATCAAACTCTGAAGAGAATGAGTATTCAATCAAAGAAGGATATGTGAGACACTCAAGAACACCACCAAGAGTTGCTATGTATTGTACTGGTGGAATAAGATGTGAGAAGGCTTCTAGTTTTCTCTTAAGCAAAGGTTTCAAAGAGGTATTGTTTCTATTTGTTATATATGCTTCACTCTGACTGTCCTGAGTTTATTTGTTTATTATTTTTGTGGTTTCTAAGAACTTTATAAATTCATTAAATGGTGAAAAGAAAATTAAATAGTGTTGTACTAGATTTCATAAACTCAACCAATGCCTGTGCATTTCCTGCTCAAACCCACCCAGATAACCAATAAAATGAATTCATTGTTGATGCCTGCTCCAGTAAAGGTAAAGGTAAATATTTAAGCTTACTCTTCAAATAATCCAGTAGAGAACGAAATATAAATTCCTATGGCAGGATAAACTCTTGTTGTGGAGAACAAAATAAAGAAGAAATTATAGAAAAACATTGGTAGGTTTTAACCGTCGACTTTGGTAGGCCAAACTCTTGCCATCCCTCCATTTTCAGTCAATTAAAACTAGTCAGTCCATGTAGTAAGTATTTGATCATCGATCTGTTTAATAATTTTTCTTCTTGGTCTGGTACACCTAGGTTTATCATCTAAAGGGTGGAATTTTGAAGTACCTTGAAGATGTTCCCAAATCAGATAGCCTCTGGTTGGGAGAATGCTTTGTTTTTGACAAGAGAGTCTCGGTTGACCATGGTCTGGTCCAGGGGAATTTCAAGCTATGTTATGGGTGCAAGCAGCCGATTAGTGATGAAGACATGGAATCTCCAGAGTGGGAATATGGTGTGTCTTGTCCTTACTGCTTCTCCACGAAATCTGAAGAAGAAAAACAGAGGGCACGAGCTCGACAGAGGCAAGTTGAGACATGGGGAATAATTGGCGGGCCCGACAAAGGTCGACCTCCGGTCACTCAAAAGGTACCAGCGTTAAAAATTGCACTGACAATCTTTCTTCCTTCAATTATAACGGTGCTGGAGAAGCAAAGGTTTGAAAGGAAATGAAGTTGATCTTATAACATTAATTTTGCTCCTTTCAATTCTTACCGAAGTTAACTGTAGCCTGTAGGTTGTTCATTCGATAATTTTTTGTTGTAATATCATCCAAGGAACTTTCTTGTGAAGTTTTAAAACGTTTGACTCGTGGGGCAATTTTTCAATTTGGACAAGCATCTTACTGTTGGCTCGGGTTCTTTCATGTCATACATTGTGATGCATGATCTGTTGGAGTGACCAGAAGTGAAATTGTAACTTATATGGCATGCCTATATTTCTTAAACTCAATCACAGAAGTGTGTATTACCAATTGTAAATTATGGTCAAACTACGGCTGCTTTTACAACGTATGTAAGATGTTTAATATCCTAAACTGGTATTGCAAATTGAAACTAAGTCTTTCTAAATTGGTTTATAGAAGCCTGAATTGAATGCTTCATTATAAATGAAATTAAAACAACTAAATTATGTGCAATTTAGTTGAAATTTGATATTTTTAATAAAATTATTAGATATTTTCAGGAAATCGATAAAATTAGACCACATAACCTTCAAATATTATCATTTCAAGGTAAAGTTTGCTCATTAATTTATTAATGTCTATTAGACAAAAAAGTTTTTAAACCTTGTTTACGAGATTTTAATTTCAACTGGTTGATAAATGCAATCATATGACTGTTTACAGCCCTATGCCATGTGCATACATGTGAATTATTATTATTATTATATATTATTATTATTATTATTATTATTATTATTAAAAAGGCCTAACTAGCCAAAGGAAAGCCCAATGGAAACAAAAGCAAAGGCCCTTTTGAGAGCTTTTTGTTGACAATGGAACAGAACTAATTCAAACGGAGTTTTTGTCTTCCCAGCAGTCTTATTATCATGTAATATTGCAGCACAACGAGCGTTCCTCTGATTGGTTAAACGACGAAATAACACATATTAGTGTATGTGTAATTTAACACTGAACACTCCCAAAACAATGAACAAGACCGCAACCAGGATCATGGCAAAAAGTATGATCTGAATATTTACAAAACGCTTCAAATTAAACATCACGAGAAAAGCATCACAAACATGTACGTTAATTTTTTACAATTTCTGACTTTTTTGTTAAAAATTACTGTATGTTATCTGGTATTTAATAAAATATTGACTACAAAGTACATTTTAGATATTTAATTAAATATTTTATTTATAATTTCATAATCTCATTGAACCTTGTTCAAGTTCATTGTGGTTGAACCAAATATATCATGTATTGACTATATATTTCGGTACGATAATCAGTATAATATTTAAAATAATGATTCACCGAGACTTGTACCCAAACTCACCAAAATTCCATATTACAAACTTGAAATGAATGCAAAATCGATAATAAATTATATTTCATATCTACACAAAACTATATAATTTTTTAAATAATAATTTCTCATCTTCATCTATTAAAATTATATATCATATTTTACAATTTATATTATGATAATATTAAATTATATTTAAAAATCAATTTTTTATGCAATAAACTAGTTTTTTGAGTTCAAGTCCATATTAGTCAGGATACTTTGAGACTGGAACCTAAACTTGATATCAAATTGGTATAAGAGAGAACCTAAACTAACAAGGATGGAACCAACCTCATATTAATATAAATTTTCTCTATTAATATAGATTTTTTCATAGAGACTACTTTCTTGCATAGAGATTCTATTAAACCTTATATACTTTGTTAATAAGTTTACCTTATACAAGTATATATATTTTTAATAAAAGATGAAAAATAATTGGTTGTAAGGTCGTACATTCATTATTTACTATATGACCTAATAAGCAACTGAATATGTGTACGGACATGGTTCAATATAAATATAGTGCTAAGACGAAATAGAATTAATTAAATTGAATAAAATTTTAATTTATAATTTATAAAAGAACGACTCATGATAGTTATTTTGAGATTTATAGAGCTTTGAAGAGAGAAGCTATTTTGGTAAAATAGCAGAGAAGCTTTGAATTGACAAAATTAAAAATGTGCCATGACGTGGTGGGTGAGCGCATGAGGCCCACCACTTTGGTTTCACCATAGGAGGAGGGTGTATTAGGTGGATTTGACATCATTTTAGTTAGAGGATAAAAGGGGAAACAACTCTCAAAAAGACATGTACCTCATCATCTATCAAACACAAATAAGTATTCATGGGTAGTGCCGGTAATCAGCCACATTCTATCATTTCTACAAATAGAACTTTATATTTTTATTTTTCACTTATAGACCAGAGGCTCTTTAATAAGTCAAACCCAAAATTAATAGGCTTTAAAAAATTTCAAATAAACTTTGAACCACCGAAAAAAATATGTATTTTCAATTTTTAGGTTTATTAAGTTAAAAAGCTAGTTTTGCTTGGTTGAGTCCATGCATTTATTCTCCTCGGTTCAGTCGACTTGCTAACCTAGCTTGGTGGAGTTCATGTACTCCCCTAACTTGGTTTAACCACTTGCTGATTTGCCCGGCTAGGTTCGGCCAATTTTCTCACCCAGCCCAGTTGAGTCGACCTTATTGTGTTGAATCACTAATTTAAGGCTGCTGACTTGGGTAGTCAGTTAACTCTAACTTGATCGGCTCAATATAATTAAATATCTCTTTTGGGGTTATTATACTTGAATATTAGTTAAATTCGTATTTACAAAAGATAATATTTAAATCGAGTTGGTACATATAACTTGTATCATATATAATTAGTATTCCTTTAAATAATTACACTTAGCTAAATTGCAACAATTGTCAAGTGACAACGTTGAAAACCAAAATATCATAATGCTATGGAGTGCACAGGGATTTCTAAGAATTTCTTTGTAAATTTTTATATTTCAAAGCATTATTTATGAAAAGCTAAATTTGTGCAATTTTATGCATACATTTCATACTTAGTAATTAATTTAATGACGATATGTTTTAGTAGTAAGTATGCCTTGGTGGAAATCCTAACTCTGATATTTGCAGCATATAAGCCTTGAACGAGCAAGCAACAACCCCCAATTTCTCAAATTTGTGCAAAAGGTCAAACGCGTGGGACAATTTTACGTAAACAATAGAACGTGGAGAAATACTCATTTGTCCCTAAGATTTCTGAAGTGCCATTAAGGGTAATTAATAGATGGTGGTTTCCTTACTTATGATTGAGTTTTATAATTATATTAGCTATAAGACCATTCAGTAGATTATTACCCAACAAAAGGCTATTTTTGTTGACTAATATTGTCTTCAAGAACATTTATATATTACGCTCCTCCCTTAAGTTTGGGCCTTCATAACAAAGTCTTTCATTGGGGACAAAAAATGAAGAAGTTAGCACAAATAAAAAAATTATAAGTATATTCCCTTACATTGCTATAACATCTTCAAACTTAATCCTATATTTTAAACCTACTAGAGTAAGAATAAATATATTGATGGATATGAGGTTTATGATCTTTAATTTAATTAATTATTTTTTAAGATATAATTAAACCCATCAATTTATACTAATTGGACCAAACATTATAATTGTGATGCACATTTTAGTATTATTAATATGGGCTACTAATTGACGGAGAGAGTTTGTTAAACAAAAAAGTGAGAGTTGAATTTGATATATATTTGATAACTTGGGGCATGTTTGAACTTGATTCGCGCTCGAACAAGTTTGAAACATCCATGTTAGCTTGATTTTAAATCCCAATATTTAAACACGACTTAAACTCAAACTTGTGTATAATTCTAACTGAAAGCTTATTATGAAATTAAAGATAATATAGGAAAATACTTCTTGTATTTTCAAAATTCACTTTGAGAGAGTTCATGTTATATCTCTATACGACCGTTAAACACCATAACTCCCAGCGAAAAGCTATTGATGTGACTAGATATGCGGTTTTGAAAGTTAGTATAGCTCTACTAATAAATAAAACCCAATGCAATAGATATAGAGCACGGATAATAAATGCACAAGAAAAAATATTAAGAAGTCAAATTTTAATCTTTGTACAAGAACAAAACCATAACAACCATAAATATTCGATTCAAATTAAATAGAATTGGAATTCGAGATTCTTTCGATTTGAGTTTCAAGCTGAGTCCGACTAAATTAAATGCTAATTTCTCACAAGTTCGCTGGCTCGTTAGATTAGTTAGAAGTCTTTATTTATTTTTATTAATAAAAAGAGAACCCAATGTTAAACTTTGATTAAAAGTAAAAGATTTAATTAATCAAAATACAAAAAAAGATTTAATTAATTTGATACTTGACTTTAAAAATACTTGATTTAAAACTTAATTTAATATCAAATGAGTCAAGCCTTAATTTGTACATGCTCAATTTAGTTCGACTTGAAACTTCGATACTTTATTATAAATAAGAATTTTGACTATATTTACATGAAATTTTTTTATACAAATATAAATAAATCATAAAGTATCCATATAAGATAACAAATTAAATAGAAATATGCATGATTAAATTATCTTTCATGCACAATTATACTAAAAGTAAAATATTTTAATTATAAATTAAATTTTAATATAAATCACAAGAAAAAATATTATTAAATAAATATCAAATTAATTTAAACTCGAATAAAAATCGAATCGACTAAAATACTTAATAACTCGAGCTGAACTTGAAATCAAACCAGGGTAAGCAACAGGAAGTCAAAAGGATGGGCTCAGCCTGTCAAAAGGAAAGCCCAACGAGTATTTGTGTAATAAACAAAAGCGAAAGCCCTCTTCCAAGTTTTGCTCGTCGACGATCCACTGATCAAAGAAGAAGAAGAAGAAGGAAGGCAGGCCGAAAATGGGAGCAGGATCGGCCGCCGGATCTGGCCTCTTCAAGTTCCTCCGCCCCTCCCTCCGACCTCAATCTACCGACGTCTCCGCCGCCGCCGCCTGGGGCGTCGCCGCCACCACCACCGCCCTCTGGCTCGTCCAGGTCTCGATCTTCTCTTTTCTTTTCTTTTTCTTTTTCTTGTCTTTTTCTTTTATTTTTTGTTTTCACTTTTTTCAATTAATCTGTGAATCATGTGTTTAATCTTAGGCTTTTTAATGATTGGGGATTGATCGATTTGCTGTATTTTTTTGGGATGATAATCTGATAAAAATGCCTTCTTTATTTTTATATATTTGTCTTCTTCATTCCATTTTTACATGGAATCTGCTAATCATGTGATTAACGTTATATATTCGGATTCTTGTTTGATGATGTTGTGAATTTGCTGCTTGTTTTTTTAATCACTATTGAGAAGTGGGCGGTTTTGTTTTGTGAATCGTGTGGGAAAAATTGGTTTTTTCGGTCAATCATGGGTGCTTGTATTGCTATGAATATTTTGTTTACTTCTTCTATGTGCTGAGTTGTTGCCTGTTGTTTGATTGTCTGAATGTTTGCTTACATTTTTTTGGTATGATAATTTAATAAAAAATGGTTTCTTTTCTTGGATTTTCTTGTCTTTTACATCTTTCGATGATGATTGGAAAAAAATTGCCTGTTTGATTGAGGAAGTTATGCTCTGTTGTGAAAATGTTCAAGTATAAGCCTCTGCTCATGTCAATTCTCCATTTAGTTACGACTATTTCAGTAAATGGTTTAGACTTGAAATAAAGATAATCTAAGATGTATCATTTTGGTTTCTTTTAAGAAAATTAGGAATGCTTATTACGTGTGATATGGAACAACCAATGTGTATCATTTCATATTGGAACATTATGGAAGAGATCCCTTCTCTTGTTCCTATTTTACTTAGAAGCAGGTGGGATTTTAATGATGATGCATGTGTGTTTCAGGGCCTAACACACAGGAGTTTCGTTATATAAATACTTGAAACTGGATGAACCCCTTGGTTTTGGTCTGGTTTTTTTCCTTTTAACCATCTATTTCTATTGTGATTAGCTGTTAGCTAAACTTAAGGAATTTGGAGGTTTCATATAAATGTTGGAGAAGAAAATTGGTTAGTCAAAAATTCAACGGAGGATGCCTGTCAACTCATTTTTGACCCGATTTGTTTGGCTGAAAGTTGTTTTTCTGCGACATTGGGTATGACATATTACTGTAGAAAGACCAAAAAAACACAAAGGAGGGAATAAATCTCTTTTTCAAGAAAACCTTGTATGTTAAATGGGCATTGATGGTGAACCTAGAAACTTATACACAGAGGTAATTTGTAAATGACAAACTAGACGAGCGAAACTTTCAGCCATTTGGTCTGCATTGGTGTAAAAACAGTGTTGGCTTATGTGGGCATGATCTAGCGAGCTACCAACACTAGACTGCTAGGTCTTGATGAATATGTTAGAAATGGCTTGCAGTTGCTTTTCAAATTCCGATCATGTTGAACTAGGATTTTGATAAGAGGCTGAACTGATTGTTTTCCATATTTCCTTCTAATTGTGGAGCTTTTCCCAATATGAAATCTGATATACGATAAATTTATTGATTTAGTTGTCTCATTATTTAAGAATTCAATTGTCTTTAATTTTATATTAGTACTAGGGTTGGATTCATTTGAAGTATTAGAATTTCTGTGCATGGCGTTTTTGGAATGTATCTTGTGTTTACTAGCTTCCCAGGTAGCCAATCGTAATCCTCACACCTGTTTGTGGACTTATTTACATTTACAAATGATCTGTTTTGCAGCCATTTGAGTGGATTAAGAAGACATTAATTGAGAAGGCCGCGGAAGAGTAGAGAGTAGGAGCCAAAGAATTCTGTATGCCTATGGGGCTTCAGATGGAGACAAAAGAGTGGAACTTTTGAATAATTGAAGATTTTCTGGTGTCTTCACTCTTTTTTGATTTCTTACGACCACTATTTTTTCTTTTAGAAAAAAGCTTAACATTTCAACTTGACTGTTTCAATTAAGGAATTTGTTGCTGGTTTATTTTATACGTAATAACTCAGTTCTGTGAACAAAGAGGCCGTTTGAAGTCTACTTTCTGAATAACGGGTGTGTTGTATAAAGGACCAGGCTTGATGTGGTTTGAGAACAGCCAGGCATCCACCTTAGAAAATTTGAAATATGAAATTACAGAACTTTGAAAGCTTTGAATTTCCCATATCTCATATAAAAAACCTCAAATCTGGGGGGGGGGTGGGGGGGGCGGGGTGGGGTGGGGAATATAACGACCAAATTTATGTTTCGTGGGTTTTTGAGTTAGTGTTTTTTGGCAATGAATTTCATTGAAGTACCAAAACTCACTAACTTAAATTGAACACTTCTACCCTGCAACAAGTTGATTTCATGGATTCGAAAGTTGAAACTTGCAAGTTATAAAAATAAAAAGCTTTTAATGACAAAGAAAATATCAATTTGATGTTTATAATTTCATATAAACCCCAAGGAATTTAATGAAATTTACCCAAATTGTAACTTACAAGAAAAAACTAAAAGCATCAAGCTTCTGCTGTCCAAATTCATAGCAATGAGAAAAATGCGATCTTTCTTCACCATGCCAAGAAGAGCAAGCAAAAGTTATTGAGAAACTCCCAATTATCATATCTTTTCACTGTGGAGAAGTTACAATTGTAACTGTGAATGATGGGTATTGCAGAACCAACATTTCCTGCTATAATTACAGAGAGTAAATCAATTCAAAGCCAGGAAGCACCTACTGACCAAATCACTTAAAGTGGAAAACGAAATAAAAATTAGATTCTGGTCTAAGTACAAAATACATCCTCTGGATTCATCACAAATTTGCAAGTTGAGTACAAGCAGCAACGGCTCTGATTGCACATTCTTTCACCAAGGCTGCTGCTTTACCATACCTGAAGAACACAATAAAATGATAACAATTTACGGACTAGACTTGCTTCCAATTTACCAGAGCGAGAGCAACAACCTATATTACCTGGATGCATTGTTGGGTTCGCTAGCTCTATCAGGATTCTTCACTTGCAACCCCTGTTTACAGTGGTCCAGCATCTCTTTGATTTTCTCCAATGAAATTTCCTACTCATAATAATATTTGTGCATCAACATCAGCATTTGGAGCAAAGTTTTGAACAAGGAAACTATCATATCGTATACTACAGTAGCGAAAGACAACTACTTACCAGAGATTTTTCCTCCTCTAATAATGCATTTTCCATTTGAATAAATTCAAAATGTGCAAGTCTGACACCTTTGACAAATTTCCAATCCCTGTATCATTGTCTTGGTTTGATGCAAACTGCCTTGATAACAAAGATGGGAATTCTCTCAATAACTAATCGAACACTTTTTCTACTTCTCCTCAATGCTGGCAAAGGGAAAACAAAAGCTGTTACCATTGGCTCTCAAGTTTAATATAACTTCAAAGAGGTTTAAGTATAACAGCGAGATATACCAGTCATGCGTCCTCTGGTATCCTCATACAGAAACTCCAACCACACTACAAAAGAAAACCAATTTCATTAGCACTACTAAGTGTAGACAAGCAAACATTGCTCCATTTTTTCACCTTGGCACTAACAAAACATCTATGTTAAACAATACAATGAGCAAATGAGCAAAGGCTATTGAAAAGGTACCTTTAACAGATAGGTTATTGATTCTATCTGTGCAAGTTAGCTGCTCTGTGGATATGCATCTATCACTGCCAGATGATAAAGATTTCGTCGCCATTGTCCCAGTTGAACTTGGAACCAATAGAAAGTCTACCATTCATTTTGCCAAACTCGCATACATCAACTCCAACCTTGTTACGATATAAAGAGGGAAGAGAAATTGCATGAGAAGAGAATGCACCACCTTTTGCGGGCAGAGTTTCTTGAACGGGTGAACAATTAATAGCTCTAATGTTTTCCATATCGTGTCTCTTTACATGTTCTTCAGGTTTCATTTGATTACTAAGATTCTGCTTCTTAGATTTCACAAGGGATTCAATTATTGCATGTACCTGCTTACTGTTTCTCACATGATTAATGATGCCCGGATATAGACCACCTAAAAGTCCACTTGGAGCTGTAATTCTTGCAAATCTATTGGCTTGTTCTCTCTTGGCAAGCTCAAATATTTGCCTCAAAGCATCAGTTTTGTTTTTCTTTTTGGGACCTTGAGATTTCAGAATAGGTATTCCTCCATGAAAGGAAACCATTTTTCTTCATGGCTTTCCACAAGTTGAGTGATTCATTCTCTTCCAAAGGCCCAGTAGTACTTCCACATTCTGAAGCTCCTAATTTTGACTTCACATTATCGAAGTTTTTGTATGGGTTCAAGTCATCTTCGACTGAAGCATGCTGTAGATTGGAGTTAAGATCAAGACCAGGCGAGCCTGATACATTAAGGTCAAGGCTTTTATTTAATCTCTTCTGTGAAAAGGAACTGCTGACATTGCAATGAGATGAATCATTGGAACAGAGAATAGCATCTTCTGGGCAGCTAGAGCTAGTCGTATTTACAGGCTTTCTGGCAGATTCACAATTGCGAAAACTAGAACCATCAATCCCACCAAAAAGCGAATGGCATCCAACTCTGGCTACCTCATCGCGAGAGTTGCAAACTCCAGACATTTCCTCTCTTGTAGACAGGCCACTGAGAGTGGTATTAGCATCCCCTCCTGAAAACACCCGTGAAGACGCCGCAATACCTGCGGTAATATTCTTGAACGTTCAGAACATTAAGTCACAAAGACAAATTCTTCTCAAGAAAGTACAGTAAAAGCTAACTATTTACATATTGTTGACAAAAAAATTCTCCAAAAAACTATGCGAAATGGTTCTCTACTAAATCCTGAATTGAGTTCAGCTAGCAAGAAAAGGGAAAACATCAAATTATAGAAATTGAAATCTGCTAAAACACTATCTGAACTATTGCCACATGAAAACTTCCGAAGTGGATGATAGATATTAAGGTAGGTCACAAAACTGACTTTTCTTTTTACTTGCGCAATCCTCCAGAAAAGAAAATTGCTAACACTTTTAAGGAGCACAGAAGGAGCTTGACCAGAAACAAAACTGTAAAAGTTCAAATCAGTGACCAGAAACAAAAATTGCTAATATATTGTCGACTGTTCTGTTAATTGCAATCAACTGGGAAAGTAATTTCCAGCAATTCTATCAACATATGCTAAGCAGAAACATTCTCATAAAACCCAGATTCTGGCAAATATGTTAAGTTTTGGCAACTCACCTCTTCACACAACCTAGAGGACAAGAAATTCTATCATGAAGTAGAATAAATTTAACTACCTACAGCTTGCTCCTACGTCAAAGTTGAAATTTGAAGCAGCGGAGTTCAGAAAATATGATTCCATGTTGGAACTATCACACCATGCCTGAGATTTTTTTGTGAATGCCAACTGTGACCTCTACAATGCATTTTCACAGCATCTTTAGATCTCTGTATCTCAGGAGCAAATCTTGTGATGTCATTGAAGAATATATAAGGCATCGTTAACTTTTAAAATGCCTCTATATAAACTGTCATCCTTCCTTCCTCAACTATAAAAGTTTTTCTCTGCAAGAGCATATAAGAATCTTTTCATTATAATGATTTGACTTCCATAAACATCCAACAATCTTCTTTGCCCACTCAATATTCTAACCATCAAATTTACATTTTTTTACTGAGAATTACACTTTTATGAGAAGCCAAGTGTCAGCAACTTTTTTGTGTCACTACAAAATGCTTAAATACCTGAACAGGAAGTGAATTAGTTAAAATATGAGCAAGCATCATCATTTCATAAAAATTAGATGAGCCTGTTCTTCTGATCACCATGTGAAAAAGTTCCAATAACAAAGCCATAGGCTCAAGACAAAGACCGTAACCACTTGCTTCATTCTGCTGCAAAGTTGGTCCTGGAAAACCTAAGATATCTTTCATTCAATATTTTTCTCGTTGCTCAAGTTTATTTGGCTTTAAGTAAGTTGAAAAAATCAAATTCCACCATAAAGGAGACTAGCCCTCTTGAATCTCAATCAAGTCAATCACTTCCTGATTTTCTTCCATGTTCCTTATTATACCTTGTAAAACATGGAGAATTTCAACGGACAATGGAGAGGATGGGATCCCTGAGACAAATGAATGAACCATATCTTTGACTTCAACCCAACTGCATCCAGCAACTTTCGTTAGACCTCTTTCTCTCATGAGTACCCTCAAGTTGGCTTCTTGCATTCTCAATCCAGCCTCTCCATAGAGGCTTAACAACTGAATGTAGTTTCCACTTCTACCTGGCTCCAATTCTAGCAAACGTTGTGCAGCTAAATCTCCTAGTGTCCAGTCCCCATACAACCTACAATTAGATAACAAGCAGAGCCAAATACTTCTTTCTGGAAGAATTGGCATGTTTTCAATAAAACTGTAAGCTTCATTCAGCCGCCCAGATCGCCCCAACAAATCAACCATGTTAACATAGTGCTCCACTTGAGGAATTATTCCATAAACATTTATCATTGATTCGAAAAGTCTAACACCATGTTCCACTGAACCAGAATGACTGCAAGATGAGAGTAGTGCCAGGAAAGTGATCTCATCTGGTTGAACACCCACTCTCTGCATATACTCAAATAATTCAAGTGCCTCTTGGCAATTCCCATGAGAGCCAGTTCCTAAAATCATTGAATTCCATGTAGCTAAGTTTTTAAATAGCATTTTATTGAAAAACTTCCTTGCATATTCCAGGCATCCACACTTGAAGTACGCATTCACTAAAGCATTATCAACGTGAATATTAGACAAGATTCCGTGCCTAATAGAAATGCCATGTACTGATTTTGCCTTCATTAATGCTGCTAATGAAGAGACTGTAGCAAGAACAGTCGCAATAGAAATAAAGTCAAAAGCTAGGCCATCTATTAACATTTGAGAAAAGAGATCAATGGCTGAATCCGGGAGGCCATTACGGTTATAACTGGACATCATTGAATTCCTTGCAACCACATTTTTTACTTCCATGCCTGAAAAAACGGCACTTGCCAGACTAGCCTCGCCACATTTGGCATACATATCTATCATTGCACAGCTCACAAAAATGTCATTGATGAATCCATACTTCATCACCAACCCATGAATCTGCGATCCAAATTGTATGCCTTCTACATCGCCACAGACACCCAGTAAACTGGCAAAAATTTGGGAGTCAGGTCTGTAACCTTCTAACTCCATTTTACTCATCAGATCCAACGCCTCTGGAAGCTTACCATTATCACATAAGCCCATCACCATGGTTCCCCATATCACCAAGTCTCTTATTTTAAATGCATCAAAAACTAAATAAGATTCTCTTATTGCCCCGCATTTAGCATACATGGACACTAGAGCAGTTTGAACAGCCACATTATTTTGGAAAGGACTTTTGGATAATTCTCCATGAAGCATCTTCCCAAGATCAAACAAAAGCCTTATGCCACAAGCAGTTAAGACGTTGGAAATTGAAAAAGAATCAGGTCTTAAGTCACTTAACTTTAGCTGCCTATACATATCCACAGCATCTTCAACATACCCATTAGATAAAAAAGCAGATATAATTGCGTTCCACAATTCAACTCCTTCTTGAGGATTCTGACAGAAGACCTTGTATGCATCTTCTACCAATGCAAATTTAGAATACATGATGATAAGAGATGTACAAACATAAGGTTCATAATCTAGACTCCGCTTTATCACATCACAATGAACACTTTTACCAAAGTCTATAGCCTCACCACACATAGAAGCAGTCAGTACCATAGAAAATGTTGTGGGCACGAATTCTTTGACAACATTTCTCATGCTAATAAAAAGTTGCAAGCCTTCCTCCCACAGACCATTCAAACAGAAACCTTTAATCAAGGAATTCCACATGTAAACGCTTCGTTCAACATATTGGTCGAAAACTTTCAGAGCATCTAACGGCCTCCTCCAAGTAGAGTAGACGTCTATCATAGCAGCACCCAAGTGCGAATCATCACCTGTGAACCTCAGATTCCTCATAACATAAGCATGGACTTCCTTCCCAAGCCGAAAACCAGTGGGAACAACACAAGAGGCATTAAGCAGCATGCTGAGAGAAAACTCATCAGGCCTCACATGAGCAAAAGAAAGCAACCTGCTAAACAAGGAAAAAGCTTCATTCCAGCAACGAAAGCGAAAATACCCATTAATCATAGAGTTGAAGAGAGTGAGGTCAATGGAGGCGGAGCATTCATCAAACACATGGACCGCATCACTCAAGAAACCATGTTTGACATACAAGCTCACCAGAGCGCTGCCAACATAGCAGTCGGATTGAAGGCCTAGTTGGATGACGAGAGCGTGCACCTTCCTACCGCAGCTGAGATTGGGAGTGCTAGCACAAGCTTTAAGAAGGGAAGGGATGGTGATCTTGTTCAATCTCAATATGGATACTTGCATGGTAGCTCGGCCAATCACACGGTTGAAAGTGTTGTCATGATGAAATGATTCGGGGATGAAAGAGTTTTCATACGCATCCTATTATCCAGCATCGTTCAACTTCGTCACTATCACCGTCATGACGGCCAAACAGTTGGATCCGAAGTCGGAGGGAGGGAGGCTCTTGCGGCTGATTAAGCCTCACTTGGTGAAGGGAGAATCAGCCATTCTTCCATGGATCGGGTGGGGAACAGTAGTCACCATGTGAATGTGAATGTGAATGTCATCTATACCTTAGTTTTAAATACCGGACCGGACCGGACCGGACCGGACCGGACGGACCGGACGGTCAGATCCGATGTACCGGGGATTGGCCAGGAATCCGCCGAAGCAGCGGCATGCTTATACCGTCCGGTCCAATGTTGGACCGAATGTTAACCTATTTTCGCCCGCGAGCCCCCCACTGTCGTCCTCGCCTATGCCCTCCGCCGCTTCAGCAGCTATCCACCACCCAAGATTTCACCTTTTCCCTCACCCACCCACCACCCGCCTCGCATTTGTCCTCTTTCACAGCCCATGCCCTTTTACCCCATCTTATTTCACCCTTGCTCACCGCCACCGCCGGTGATTTCCCTCACCTTCTCACCATCAATAACGACCCCGCCTCTGGTCGTCACCGTCACCGCCGGCAAGCGCCAATCATCATTGCTCTTTCCTCGTTAGTCATTTTAACTTTCTCAAAATAAAATTCATCCAAGTGTTGTTTTGAATCGGTCCATGTTCTCTCTTCCATTGTGTTATCATAAATTTAATAGAGTTGATTTATCTCCGCCTTTGTGGTTTGTATGGTTTCTCTAGCACTGTATGCTGATTTTTTTATCCCCCTTTTTTTGGGTGATAATTAATAAAACGATTGGCTGTATGCGGTGGTTGGCTATGTATGTTAATTGCCTATGTATCACAGTAATGTAGTTACAACTCGTCAATAAAAGTGATTTGTTTTTTTAGATGTATTACCATATTTGATTTTTTTTATTTTATGAAGTTGTACATGTTTAACTATGATCGAGGGCCTGTGTGTTTTGTTATTTTGGATGCTAAAATCTTGAAAAATTATGGTCTATATTGAGTTTATGGACTGTCTACGGAGCTTGCCATAACTTATTTATATTTTGTTTTATGATTTTTTATAATTGGTGTAATTTTTGTGTGTTGAAATTGTTACGTTATTCTCCGGGTTTTTTATACAAGGTTAATGTGTTGGATACGTTCTACATTTTTAATTAGACATTATACTATTGCTATGTTGATTATACTGATAAAGTAGATTTATGCCATAAATAATATTTTATTATAAATTTATTTTAAATTAGATTACACTTATTGGTGAGTTTAATTGTAAATTTGGTATAAGTCAGATTGCACATGTTATTGAATCAAGTTGCAATTCCATGTGAATGTAATTTATGATGTATAAAAAAGTTTTATATTTGTTAAATTTATTAAGATATAAATCTTATATTAAATTATTTAATTATTAAATTAATCAAGTGATAATTAAAATACAACACCTAACAATAGATCATCATAAACATCAGATAAAAAGAGTTTCCAAATTCAATTGTTCATACACTTTCGGGTCCCAAATTATTAAGTACGTCAATAACAAAATCTAACTAATAATAGATCATCACAAACATCATACAAAAGGGGTTTACAAATTCAATTATCGATTGTTCCACATTGACTCAACAATTTCATCTCGATAGCATGAAAAACTCTCTTTAATGTGTAACCTGTGTTCTGAGTATGCTTAACTATGCTTCCGACTGAATCCTTAAAAAGGTTTTTATAAAATCTTTAAAAGTTATACGAAGACTCACTAATTGTCTACTATTAACATGTAAAATATAAGCTCAAGTAAAAGTTTATTTATGGGGTTATATAATTTGGAATTTAGGAGTGAATATGAATATGAACGAAGGGTATAACTCTAATTCTCTAGCTTTGATTGCAAAATTTGTTGAGCCTAGCGTGAGAGGTAAAATTTTATGACTTTAGTTTATATCCCAATAACATCTTTGAAAAATTTCAAGGCATTAGTTTGGTAGATAATTCGGTAGGAATTTTTCAAATCATACAAGTCCCCCCTCTACCATTCCAGAGCCTACTCAAGTTTAATTAAATAGGCTTTGGGCTTGATATTTTACTAAAGCCCATGTTGTTGGTTCATCTTACCCTTTTGCCTAGGCCCATTTGGAATTTCCAAGCTCACGGGTGACTATTAGAAAATTGGTGCATAGCCGAGGAGCATTATTCCCAACACTATAGCTTGACTTTGGTATGTCTTATTTACCATGTTGGCTTATTGGCCAACACTTGGTAATTTTAACACTAGACTCTTAAAATGTCAGGACCAACTAGTCCAAATTTTAACTTAGTTGGACACCGTTTAACCAATCGAAAAAATCGTCCGATTAAGTCCATTTGACTACACCATAATTATGAGATTTTTTACTAAATGTATTTGCAATACCAAATCCTAATTAAGGTTAATTAATGAAGTTTAATATGTTAAACAAGGCTTACTAAGGTTTGACTAAGGTACTGAGGACCGTGTTTTTGAGCCACACACCAATTTTCTTAAGTTTTGTTCTGAAAACTCCAAATAGGCTTGGGTGGGCTTGAATCTAGTAAAATTTCATATTCAAACTCTAAGTATTTCATTTTAAGTGAGCTCGAGAAACAAAGACATTGGCTAGAGTATTTCAAGAGCTAATTAGATTTACTCGGCTTGAGAAATTCTCTTACACAAGCCTAACGAAGCCATTGGCTCCCAAATTTTAGGGTAATATTACTAGGACACAATGTAAGGTATGGGTGAAATTTTATGGAATTTCATAGCAAAATAACTAGGATTTTAGATTTTATGGAATTTCACCCTGCATTTCTATAAACTCTACAAAACCCGATTAACTAACTGCCTAAATAATACTTTTTATAACCCAAAATTTACATGTTTTTAGTAGAAACTTATTGAGTCCATAGGTAATTTTTTTAGATTTTATTAATGTATTTTAACAAGCTCACCAAGAAGCACAACACATTTAAGGGTTTTGTTAAAGCCCTTAATGATATCATTTTAGCATCGTCTTTTACAATGGATAGATAATATCATATCATACAATCATGTAAAATAATGCATCCAAATATTACTTATAACAAGGTATAAAAATTGGGAAAAGTGGCATGTAGGCCATCGGAAACAGTAAGCCACTTCCTTTCACCAATTTAGTTCTCACACATGCTCATATAGATATAATTAGACGGAATATGTTTCAAACAACTTGCAGGCTTACCTTTTATGAACATGTCAAGGCAAGAATCATGTAAACATATGATCTAGGAAATATGATTTTTTACCGAAATAGTGCATATCCATACATATGAATCTTACAAAAATGATAACTACTTTTATACACATCCAATTATAATGAAAGTAAGTTCCAAATGCTCCTAAGATACAGATCTACATGAATAAAATATTATATAAATCAAAACTAAACAAAACCACACACACAACATATACAAACGTCAAAAAAGAGAAATGTAATACCCTAAATTTGGTTTACGTTCGTAAATCGAACCGGCATGTTACAGGCTCCGGTTAGGCCAGTTAACCTGAACCCAACTCGCGTGGATCTAATTTTGGCGTCTTAAAATGAAGATATTATTCATCATACATAGATGAATACACAGAATTTTAACATGATACTACATGAATGACATGGAAACTAAATTACACACCATCACAATTACGATCAAAATTGATGAAAATTCTGAAATAAAATGGACAAAATTTCCCCTAAAAGTGCAATTAGGGTCACCCTATCAAAATGCTATATATAAACATATATGCAAACATGTATCTATATATCACATAGCTTCATTCACACAATCTGATATACTGTTTACTCGCTCTAAAGCTTGGGTCTCATCCCACCACGCTCATGTTGCGCAATCTATTTATGTTTCACATTCTGTCATCGTGTTTTAGCATTCAATCATGTCACATCATCATATCTTATCATCATCTCATAACATTCAATCATAGATAACATACTCTGTATGTATGTACAAGTGTTCTCATAGCAAGTGAGAACACCTGTACATACACAGTGTGCCTCGAGGAGTATGATAACATACTCTGCATGGTCGTAGAGCCTGCATCTGGTCTATGGCATATGCTCTGGTCAATGTATACTCATCTCAATCATTTGGGTAAATTGATAGTAACACTGACATATACAAAGGGGTGAGTGGAAATCCTCAAACGGAAGCTTTACTCTGTCTGACATCTATAGGTTATAGGAAGGGGACTAAATCTCGTAAAAATTTGGTCCCACTACTTAAGAACTCTTACTAGGTAATATCTCATCCTCACAAGTGGTATCTGACGTCAAGTAAATGGGGAATCCATTAGGCTAAGAAAACCTGCTACATAGGTATGTCACTTTAATCTATGATAAGGTCAAGGTATCGTGTAAATAACAAGGGAGCTAAAATCCCTATGTAGCGTACTAGGTGGCCAAAATATCGGTAGGTCTATGGACTTATTTTGAAGATCACCACGATTTACTACGCCACAGGTGATCAGTTTATGGAACAGTCAATCAATGATGAATCTAAGAAACGGCTCCTAAGTGGCCCTAGTGCAATCAACTAATAGTAGGCACATATTTTTCGATACTGTACTAGTCACGCACTTCTAAACGGGCGCGGTTTAAGTAACCCAAAGAACCACTGTCTCCCTCGAGTCTACGGGGACTCATAGTGAGGTTTGACATGTGTTTCGTCCGCTTTTCAGTGGTCTGTGACCTGTCGTCCTATACCGATTTGTAGTATTAATCTTAACTCACATGACTATTATCATTGTGGTAGACTCTCAAACAAGGCTATCAATGAAGATGAGCATACATTGATATCACTTTGTCTAGTCAGCATGGCCTATTCTGTCTGAAGTCTCTGTCTACATCGCTCTCATGCTGGGGTGAAATCCTTATCAGAAGGTCGGTCTACAAACATTTACCTGCACTGTAAATCCTAATCAGTACCATAAAGGTACCTCTATATTCAAGGCAAGGCTCAATTCTTTATCTCAAGGTGAGAACCTAATCGTGTTGGCGAAATACAAGGGAATCACTATCCTTCTAAAGGACACTTCCTCACTAACTTTCTATCTATGCCCAATCCTCTAGTACAAGTCTAACTCCTATTACTGAAGGCCCGTCGCTAAATAGGTCAAACTGCGTATGTGACCATCTACTAACCGTCTGATCTGCGTATGTTGGTTGTGACCCATGGATGTACTATCATATAGTCTGAACAATTTGATCATTGTGACCATCCTATCTGGAGGTCATACTGTCATGTTCCCTGATTTTGTCCATGCGCGTCCCTATGAGACAGTCATTAACAGTGCCTGATAGGTTATCTTGCAATATACATCTAACCCAAGGGTGTCAGGTTAAGACAATGATTGCAAGAGAGCTATGAAGTCGGATCCTATGCCATTTCATCTAAATAACCTCACTTTTCCTAACTCTTTTCTGTTTTGCTAATTTCCATTGTAGCTATATCTTGTTCCTCAAGTTCTGGCCCTACAACTATCCTAGTAAGCTCTAATTGATCTATTTGGTTGGCAGATGAGCAATGCACGGACGGTGGTAGTGTGTCTTCGGTCGGTGGTAGTGCATCTCGGACGGTAGTTGTGCACCTTAGCAGTGGTTGTGTGACTCGGTCGGCAGTCATGCAACTCGGTCGGCGGTTGTGCAATTTGGTCGGCTGTTGTGCAATTCGGTTGGCGGTTGTGCAACTCAGTCGGTTGTAGTGCATCTCAGACGGTGGTTGTGCGCTCGGTCAGTGGTTGTGCAACTCCGTCGGCAACAGTGCTACATAAGTGCTAAAAAATTTGATCCTGGCCGTATGCATTATAAATCCACTATTTTCTCTGACATGTCTTCCTCCATTTGTATGTCTTCCTAGACGTGGTTGCTAACAACTCTGCTTAGGTTGTCCAATCATGCGTGCCTGATCCGGAGGGGTTTGGATCATGTGCTGACACATATAATGGTAAACCTATGTTGAACTTATCGTAATCTCATAAAATCTAGAGTGGCTACTTTTATCAGTGCCGACTAGCCTTCAAAGGGCAATCACTGATTTGGTGCCTTATCTCTAGTAGAATCTGGTCAAATAACTGATCTCGTAGTTAATGGTGGCCCTGATCTCTTCCTCATCATATCGAGACATCTATCTGGCAAAGAGAAGCCAAAACTGCTGCCCGTAGGTCATAAACAAGTGGAAGAGGAGGATTCGGTGAAGTGCCTATTAGACTATCGATCTACCTTGCTACTCATCCTCATTCATCACTATCTTCTGGAAGTGGTCCACCTCATGTGCCAACTAACTTGCTAATATCTTTATACTTCAAGCTCCTTATTGTTACCCCTTTTCTTTGTAACTCATTCCTATCATGTACACCATGTCCCATAGAAACAGGACTAATGTAGTGACATGCAAGACACGAGCACCTGGTCAATCATCCAATTCACTTATGCGATGGATAGAACTAGTGGGTCTCAAGCCCATATGATAATCCTGTCAGATTCCTGCTCACATCTGCTAACATCTGAATCTGGTATAAGATGAGATCTTATACCCATTATACCTCTGCTAGCACTACAATATTCCCTGCTCACATCTAACTGACAAACAGTCTGATATAACGATAAAAATCCATAGAAATAACCTGCCAGCTCAACTAAGGCCAATTCCACATACTTTTGATCAAGTCTTGAATATATTGTTATATAACTAACTTATGAAAAAAAAATCTGCATGTAAAAAAAATCAAAAGAAACATACTTGCTAGCTGGACTTGGAGCAATCTTTACACACACATCACCTATAAAAGTATCTTATATCTTAATCGACCGAGAGTGGCTTTGATATCAATTCTGTAACACCTTAAATCCGGTTCACGCTCGTGAACCGAACAGGCATGTTACAGGTGCAGTTAGGTCAGTTAACCTGAATCCAACCCGCGCGGATCTAATCTCAGCGCCTTAAGATGAAGATATTACTCATTATGCATAGATGAATGCACAGAATCCTAACATGATACTATATTAATGACATGCAAACTAAATTACACACCATCACAATTACAATCAAAATCGATGAAAATTCTGAAATAAAATGGACAGAATTTCCCCTAAAAATACTATTAGGGTCATCTTGTCAAAATACTATATATAAACATATATACAAACATGTATCTATATATCATGCAACTTCATTCACACAATCTGATATATTGTTTACTCGCTCTAAAGCTCTGGTCTTATCCCACCACGCTCATTCTACGCAATTTATTCATGTTTCACATTCTGTTATTGTGTCTCAACATTCTATCATGTCACATCATCATATCTTATCATCATCTCATAACATTCAATCATATCATACCATGTCTTAACATTTCCCAACATTCACAATATAATAGCATCATAAATAGAATATTAACCACTCTATCGGCTGACATGTGTGCAAGCGAAAATAGTGCGCCTCCGTCCAAGCTGGCTCCTCCAACTCGTAATTATTACCTACATATAGTATAAAAACACGTCAGTTTTAAGTGTTACTAGTCCAGAAAATAAAATAATTATAAAAAGCTGGCTATGAGATATGAGAGCAAACTCTCATATAAAAGAAAACATCATATACTCCACGTAAACACTCTAAAGGGCACTGCTGAGGCAGACCCGGTAGCATCCCGAACTTACTGATCTGCTGCTGTTGATGCCGCTCTCGACATTTTTTTACTTCATTTTCTGGTCTCAAATCCTAAACCCTCTCCTTACCTCTATATTTCTCCTGGCCTTGAGTACGAAGGCCGAGTACTCTTAGGCAGTCGCCTTTAGTACCCTTTGAACCACAAGTTCGACATGCGCTGTACTAAAAAGTACCCGTAAACCTCCACGTTCTCTGGGTGTGAGGAACTTAAACGCGGAGTTGTCAGGATCCCTCGGGAATGGAACAATCCGCTGGCACTAATCCAGAGCCCGCTTTGACTGTTACGGCATCCGCTCATGGTACATGCAGTCGATTTCTCCATTTCTCATCTCACTGAAAACTCGATAAAATTATATATATAGGACTGGGAAGGGATTTATATAATAGGCCCGAAGGCAACTTGTGGTGGATCTTATTTTTGAAATCATCCTCAAGGGATCTTATCCTCGAGGGTTATTGATCTGGAAAACTGTTCGGTTAAATGACCCTAGTTAAGTGGGATCCAATAAAATGCCACTTAACCCGTTGTGCAAATAATGAAATAAACATACAATAGAAAAGAGCGTAAAACAAAGACGAGTCCTAAACGGACTTGGTAGAAGCTCTAAGCGTGTCATCGCGCCTAGGCGGCGAGCTCCTACTCTGTACTTACACATTAAAACTAAATACTAACGCCCGCTAACTAAATGATGAATTAAATTCGTCATGATCAAACACACTCACAATACAACATCAACCATAACAATCAACAATTATAAATGTGAAAGTAATTCCAACTTATCCTATTAACACAAATTTTATTATATTTCCTAAGTTACGTTGTACTCGATTATTATGCTCAAATTTACTTTACTTCATTAAATCACTTAACCTTCATTATCTGTTAATCACATTATGCACATCTTTACTTCATTCATAGTCTGACATTCATTATGACAATTACTTAATTCTAGCATACTATGCTAACAATCATCATCACTTTTAAATAATTAAATCAGAGGTAATTATACCTCATGTCATCGGCAATCAGCGACAACTAGGTTTCGTCGCACGTCTCAGAGCTTGAATTCACCGCTCGTCGGCGTCCGAAGTTCGATCGGGTTCAACTGGATGAACCCTTGGAAGATTCGGCGAATTCCAGCGAATTTGATTTTTCGGTGGTTTTTTGGCAGGCTTTAGTAGTTTTCTGACAGCTTCTGGTGGTTTTCCGGCGACAGTCGCTGGCGGTGCCTAGTGACAGCTTCTAGTAGTTATATTGGGTACCATTGAAACTGGCTCAGCGAGCCTGACACATCCACGACGTCGACGTGGTCGGCCGAGGCGGTGGCTCACCAAAAAATAGCTAAAACAGAGGCGGCGGTGATGGGGGATTCGATCCTGCCGGCCTAGGCGGCGATGGCCTCCGTTCGATCCTTCCAGCCTAGGCGGCAATGGCCTCCGTTCCAGTCGGGAAAGGTCAGTGGGTGGTCGATGGTGCTGAGGTGACCATTGGATGGCGGCTACAACGGTTGCCAGCGGCAGAATTGGCGATGCGACCGAAACGTAGCCGTGGCGATTCCGGCATAACGGCGGCTTGGCAACTGCCGGGACTGGTCGGGGCGGCACGACAATACTGCGGTGTGGGCCTAGCGGTGACGATCGACGGTAGGTAATGATGGTTTGGGGCGGCAATGATGGTTTGGGGAAAAAGACGTCGGGGGAGAAAAGAAAAGGCTCGGTGGCAAGGTCGTAAATAATACTTGACTCATGTTCTGTAACACCCCAAATCCGATTCACGCTCGTGAACTAAACCGGTATGTTACACGCCCCGGTTAGGTCGGCTAATCCGAACCCAACTCGCGCGGATCTAATCTCGGCGTCTTAAGATGAAGACATTACTCGTCATGCATGGATGAATGCACAAAATCTTAACATGATACTACATGGACGACATACAAACTAAATTACACACCATCACAATTACGATAAAAATCAATGAAATTCTAAAATAAAACAGACAGACTTTCCCTTAAAAGTGTAATTAGGGTCACCCTGTCAAAATACTATATATAAACATATATGCAAACATGTATCTATACATCACGCAACTTCATTCACACAATCTATCATCGTGTCTTAGCATTCAATCATGTCACATCATCACATCTTATCATCATCTCATGACATTCAATCATATCATACCATATCTTAACATTTCACAACATCCGCAATATAATAGTATCATAAACAAAATATAACCACTCAATCGAGTGATATGTGTGCAAGCGACAACAATGCTCCTCCGTCCAAGCTGGCTCCTCCAACTCATGATTATTACCTACATATAGTATAAAAACATGTCAGTAACAAGTGTTACTGGTCCGGAAAATAAAATAACTATAACAAGCTGACTATGAGAGCAAACTCTCATATGAAAGAAAACATCATATACTCCACCACGTGAACACTCTGAAGGGCACTACTGAGGAGCCACTGGGCTGCAGACCCGGTAGCATCCCGAACTTACTGATCTGCTGCTGGTACTGTGCTGCTCTCGGCACTTCTTTTTCAGTACTTCACGTAAAACTTTATCCTAAGCCCTCTCCTTACCTCCATATTTCTCTTGGCCTTGAGCACGAAGGCCGAGTACTCTCAGGCAGTCGCCTTTAATACCCTTTGAACCACAAGTCCGGACATGCGCTGTACTAAACAGTACTCGTTAACCTCCACGTTCTCCGGGTGTGAGGAACTCAAACGTGAAGTTGTCAGGATCCCTCGGGAATGGAACAGTCCGCTGGCACTAATCCAGAGCCCGCTTTGACTATCACGGCATCCGCTCATGGTACGTGCAGTCGGTTTCTCCATCTCTCGTCTCACTGAAAATGCGAAAACTAACATATATATATATATATATATATATATATATATATAGGGCTGGGTAGGGATTTATATAATAGGCCCAAAGGCAACTTGTGGTGGATCTTGTTTTCGAAATCATCCTCGAGGGATCTCATCCTCGAGGGGTTATTAATCCGAAAATCTGTTCGGCTAGATGGCCCGAGTTAAGTGGGATCCAATAAAACGCCACTTAACCAGTCCTGCAAATAATAAGATAAACATACAATAGAAAGACGTAAAACAGAGTCGAGTCCTAAACGGACCTGGTAGAAGCTCCAAGCGTGTCATCGCGCCTAGGCGGCGAGCTCCTACTCCGTACCTACACATCAAAACTAAATACTAACGCCCTCTAACTACATGATGCATCAAAATCAATGAATACCACACACGACATAATAATCATCCATCATAGTCAAATAATCATGAAAGAGAATAATCCTAACTCAAACTATCCATACTATATTTTATTCTGTTTTTCTAAATTACATCATGATCACTTATCATGCTCCAACTCATTTTATCTCATTAGCTCACTTACTATTCATTTACAATTCCTCAAATCATACAATCATTACTTCATCAGTAATTAGGCATTATCATGATAAATAATCAGTCCTACCATGCTATGCTAATAATCATCAATTTAAATAATCAAATTAGAGGTAATTATACCTCTCGTCGTCGACAATCGGCGACGGCTAGGGTTTCGTCGCGCGTCTCGAAACTCGAATTCGGCGCTCATCGGCGTCCGAAGCTTGATCGGGCTCGACTGGGTGAGCCCCGCGGAAGATCCGGTGAATTTCGGCGAATTCCAGAAATTCCGGTTTTCCGTCAAGTTTTGGCGGTTTTCCGGCAAGTCCCAGCGGTTTCCCGGCAGCTTCCGGCGATTTTCCGGCGACAGTCGCCGGCGGCGTCTACTGGCCGGAAAGTGGTCGTGTTGGGTACCCTTGGAACCGGCTCGGCGAGCCCGACTCATCTACGAGAGGTCAACAAGGTCGATGGAGGCGGCAGCTCGCCGGAAAACGGCAAAACAAAGCCGGCGGCGATGGGTGGCTAGATCCGGCCGGCCAGGGCGGCGATGGCCTCTGCTCCGGTCGGGGAAGGTCGCTGGAGGGTCAAGGACGTCGAGCCGACCACCTGATCGTGGCGGCGACGGTCGGCGGCGGCGAGATCGGCGACGAAAGCGCTACGTCACCGCGGCGATTCCTCGCGTCGTGGCGGCTGGACTGTGGCCGGTCATGGTCGTGGCGGCACAGCGACGCCGTGGCGGGGCTAGGGGCGACGATCGGCGGCCGGGCGGGCATCCACGGCAGCGGCGGCGGCATGCGCAGTGGCGGCGCGTGGCAAGGGTTTGGGGAAGAAGAAAGGAAAGGTCGGGGGTGTGTGTGGTAGCAAACTCGTAAATAAGACTTGACTCGTCTCCACCTCGAGTCAAGAATAATAACTAAGTCGTATTAAATCCCAAAAAACCCCATAAAATCGGGAAAAATCCCGTAAAATCAAACAAACACTAAAACATCACAATGATATGCTCTAGAACTATCAACCCATCCAAACTGCTCGTAACGTGTCCTAACGCGGTAAACGGCCTAAAACTAATTCTACGATCCACTATATATAAAAATAAGAAAAATATAAGTGGCATACTCTCATATATCTAATAACTCATTTTATTCTGCTGTGTTCATGACGTTATCATCATATACTTGGGTACGCATGACCCTCATAGCTCATACACGCGACTGGCGTCGGCTCAGTACACGTGTTCTGAAACTGACTCGACTCGAAAATAACGGTCGAACTGACCGGTTTTGAATATAAAACCCTGACTCGAATCGTGGGTTTTACATGTTCGGCTTGAGTCAAGAATAATAACTAAATCGTATTAAATCCTAAAAAATCGAAAAAACTCCTATAAAATCAAATAAACATCAAAATATTATAATGATATGCTCTATAACTAACAACCCACCCAAACAACCAGTAACGTGTTCTACTGCAGTAAACAACCTAGAACTAAATCTACAATTCACTATATATAAAAATAAAAGTAACTGACATACTCTCATATATCTGATAACTTATTCTGTTCTGCTGTATTCACGACGTTATCATTAAATACTTGAATATGCATGACCCTCATAACTCATACACACGACTAACGTCGACTAAATACACGTGTTCTGAAACTGATTCGACTCAAAAATAACAAACGAACCGATTGGATTTGAATATAAAACCCTCACTCGAATCGTGGGTTTTAAAAGAAAAGTAAGGATTTTACCTCAAAGAAGGCTAGGAGGTGGTCTTTTGTGTCTTACCTCAAAGCCTTCCATTCCTAAGGCCTACAGAAGCTTGGAGAGGGTTAAAAGAAGCCTGGGAGGGTTGTGGAGGGAGTGGAGAAAGCAAGGGAAGAGGGGAAGACCGGAGCAAAGAAGGGAAAGAGTGAATTGGGAGGGGAAACCCTTCTATTTATATGTTGGAAAAAAGTCTTGGTGCTGCTAAGCTGGACCACGAAAAACGTCAAGCCCAACTATGCACGCCTACTGAATTGAGATGCACGCAAAGTTAGGTTACACGTCTAAGTGCAAAGGCGCTGCCAGAGTAATAAAAAATAAACCAAAGGTATAATTTGAGTAAAACAATAATGTATAATACATTAATGAAAATCATTAAATAGTATAATAAAAAAGGCTATTAACTGCCGATTCAAGAAAACTATACAAGCAATCATGGACTACAATAAACCTATTAAGTGTATTCCTACTCAAGTTACACAACATGAGCTGTAGGAAGCTCTTGTACTACCAGATTGCTCTAACTGAATAGACCACCTTTACCACTCCCCAGTGTATACATATTGTGCTCCTCCACTAGCCAAATAATAGCCCCTAAAAGTAAACAATAATTAAATTAAAACAATACACTTGCCACCATTAATAAAATACCAGATACTACACCCTTCAATGATCTAATAAGTGCATACATAACATAGAGAAAACAATGAACTATTTCTACAAGCAATACATAGACTCGAGAAAAACCAAACCAATTTTTCCTTTCGTAAAGAACTTTGCAATTTTAACGAAAACCTCAAAGCAATATAACAAGGCCTCAAGTCATCCGAACCCAATAACTAGAAGGATCAAATAACAAACTCCCAAGTGAGTGACAGCAAAACCTTCTAATAGTGCACATAATCAGCAACTTAGGCTTATGAATACGGCTGTGATTTGAACTTAAGAGGCCAAGGCATGCCATACGAATATGATGAGCCTGATTATGCAATGCACCAACCATTCTTACAACTCAGGTGACAAAACAATTTTTGTTATAAGGGGGTGAACCTTGGAATTGGAATTGGAAAAGGCTTCCTGATACGATATATTGAGCTAAAAAACTTTGTAGCTAAAGACCAAACCTTCGTGATTGTTCGCTTACCTGAATGACACATCACAAGAAAAAAATCTAAAAAAACACATTATTATGGTAGGAGACACACATTACCAAGCTCTGATAAACACAGAGCACAATGGGAGGAAAGCAAGAGATAGATAGATAGCTACTCCATTTGTGTTTGATAATCAGAGATTCAGAAAAAGTACTATGCCACGAAACTCAAACCCAGAATAGATCAAGAAGTCTAACAAGCCTCAATCAATACAACATGAAGATACCCACAACTCCAATTTAGTTCATGTTCTCATGTGCCAAAGATTAAATTGGTTAGGAAGTTCATAGTTTTAACCACATCTATGTAGGAAAATGACCCAGTAAACTAGGACCACCATTCACTAGTACCACAGCTGCCACAATCAATAAGAACAGATCAAAGAAACAGAGCAGAAATAATTCCATAGTAAACTACATACAACATAAATAAAAGATCCCAAATCTACATATCTTTTCCAAGATAATCAAAATTAAATAATGGTCGACAGTAGAATCATAGGAGAATCATGTAGTTCAATGTTTTTAACATGCTACACATCTTTTCTAAGCTTTACACATGTTATACCCAAATCTGAAGTACAGAACATCAACCACTAATTTACACTATCTCAACACTAAAAAATCTAGAATTTACCTCACATCCTAAGTAGAATGGGATCTGAGGACCTCGAGTGACCTCGACAATAAGCACACCAACCAACTAACAACCACAAACTAAATAATCAACGGCATACGAAACCCAAATACCACCGAATTTTTATTTTATAAAAAGAAAACGAAAATAGAGACGGAACAGAAAAGGGATTTGGCGAGACGGAGAAAGGGATAGGGCAACAAGAAGGGGAAGTTTCATCCCAATGCACCAACAAGAAGGGGAAGTTTCATCTCAATGCTTCAACAGCCCTATCTGATGGTTGTGGCGGCGCTCCAACAGCAACAGAGGGTGGTGGGCCAGAGGTTGTTGAGAAGGTGGAGAGGGCAAATAGAAAGAGGAGAGATAGAGGAAGGAAGACGGCTGCGGCGGTACAGAGAGGAAGGGAGGGAGGGAGAACCCTGATCTCGAGCCCCCCTCTATTTTGGAAAATTTTGTAAAGGCTCGTTTTTTTACTTTATTTATTTTGTTTAAGCTCTTACCAAACATGATTTAGAGTCATAAACACTAACAATATTTTCTTTTTAAAATAATGGTCCAAAATTATGCTAACAAACACCGTTTTAGCAAATTTTGGAACTGTAGCACCAGCTTACGTCCCAATTGCAAGCATTAATTCTTCGTGCACAGAAGAGCTGCTACAGGCAAATACTCGAAGGAACAAAACCATCATCTCATCCTTGTTATTTTTCTGTCACCTGAGGGCAAAATCTGCAGCTCTATAGTCTGAACTAACTTTGCGATAATATAAGGGAGCGACTGGGCAATAATTTGAGATGTCTCAGATATGTTTAGGACATATGATCCCCTCTTTCATACCCTGGTAGGAAAGAGGCTCGTGGAGAGCATGTATTAGTGCTGATGCTGCTGTATACAGCTGCAGAAACAATGCCCACATATACTAGATTTCTTCTCTTTCCTGTGACTCGGTATTTGTCAAAAAAAAAACCAAAGAATGCCTGGAGCGATTGTTTTGGGTTCTTGATGAGAGAGTTACCACTTTTGAAGCTTTAGGATTGGAAGTGACTTCATTCCTGTGTACACTAGTCACAACTTTCCTGTACAATTGAGCCACATTTCTTACCAGCCTATTACAAATAGCATATATGATTTTTTAACAGATTTTAAGCATTAAATAAAATTGTCATTTAATCAAATCTAGAACTGTGATTCCCTGTCATATAAGAAAAAATAATGAGTTCATTCAGTCAAAAGAGGTTAGCTTTTGAGTCCAAAAATTAGAGTGCATTCCCATTAAACCAGTGAAATTGAATACAAAGACGAGTTTTCGTGCCATATGGCCCTTCCTGGTGCAACCCTGAAGGGGTGAAATTCGAAAAAGATATTATTCTCTATCTTTTATACAGCATTTAGGGTAAATTTAAGTAGGTGACATAGATTTTTGGTCATTAATTGATTGATGTAATGATTAAATATATGTTAGAAGACAACAAAGAAAATAAAATTTCTAATTTTTATATTGGATGCCTAAAGATTAAGCATTATCAGTATCATATAGTAGACGCAATACTAGCTACTGTTTATAAACACATATCTACGAAAAGGGATAGAAGTACCTTTAAGGTGTATCTTAATTGCTGAACGCTAAGTTGCTAGCAAATTTGCTGTCAATATAGTTCTTGCAGTGACACTCATCAACAGAAAGCAACATTAGACGCTGTTCCTCATCAAATAGGGTGGCCCAGTGAATATCGTATACCCTTCATAGTCACTTGATCATGTATGTTTTGATGCTCGTCTTTTATTAGCCATCTCATTCATAAATTATCAGACAAAATTAGGCATGTACTGTGGTCCGCCACAATATGTGGAACTGCTGATGCACATGTATACTATGAACATGTGAAGAATTTGATTCCTTCTTTTAAGTGTAAATTAAGTTGTGGTCATACCAATAAGAGCGGATTTCATCCTCATGAAATGACCCACTGCTTCAGGCCTTCCACTGCGACTGAGGAGGTCAATCATGCAGGAACATTGCTCTTCAGATGCCTTCAGGTTATGCTTTCGAGTCATAAAATCAAAAATTTCAAGAGCATCATCTGCAAATCCAGCTTTGCTACAGATGGATAAGAGAACACTGAATGTGAAACGGGTCGGCTCAATACCTTTGGACCTCATTTTTCTGAACATGCTTAGAGCATCTTTATACAAACTTTTACACCCATAAGCTTCAATAATTGCAGTCCAAGTCATTGAACCCTTGACTGAGACTTCAGTAAACACCATATGTGCCTTCTGAACTTCAGAGCACATCCCGTAAAACTTAATGAGAGCAGATGAAACATAAGGTAACTGGATGATGTCTCTCTTCAGCAGTTGGCAATGCAACTCCTTGCCGAGCTTTAAAGCAAAGAGATCACTGCAGGCAGCTAGAATTCTCGACATGGAGATGGAATCTGGCCTGTGTTTAGAAAGCTGCATACGTCTGAATATCCTCAGGGCTTCAGACAAACATCCATGTTTTAAGTAGGAATCGATCATGGCTGTCCAACAAATCACATTCCTCCTCTCTGTGCTATCAAAAACCTTATATGAACAGTCTAATCTTCCACATTTTGAGTACATGATCATCAAGGAAGTAGATATCGAAACATTGGGCAGAAACCAACTTTTAATGGCATACCCATGAATTGCTTTCCCTTGTTTTAAAGCTTTTAATTCTCCACACACGGGAAGAATGGTTGCAACAGAAACAACATCAGGTTTTATGCCTTCATTTTGCATCCATATAATACATCTCACCGCCTGCTCTGGCCTACCATTTGAAACATAACCGGACATCAACGCAGTCCACAAAATCTTGTCCCTCGCTGTTGACCTGTAGAATACTCGCCTTCCAGAGGTGAGGTCTTTGCATTTACAGTACATATCAACTAATGATGATTGAATAAACTGTTCCACCATATACTTCCCTCTCTTTAAGATAAATGCATGAACCTCCTTGCCCAGATTTAGAGCGTTAATTTCACCAATCACTGGGAGAATGATGGTCAGGATAACTGAATTGGGCTCTATCCCCACACTTCTCATCCACCTTGTGTATTCTAAGGCCTCCCATCTCAATCTATTGTGGGCAAAACCTGCAATCATAGCCCCCAAAGAACCACATCTCTTCCAACAACCTCGTCAAATAACCGCTGCGCCAGCTTAACCTTGCCACATTTGAAGTACAAATCTATCAAACTAGTCATAAGGAGATCCGAAGAAACCAACCACCCATTCTTCGCAAGTAAGGCATGGGCTTTCATCCCTTCTCTCAATGCAGGGCAACCAGCCAGCTTCTTTATCAAACAGGAGAAGGTGTACTCATTCATATCCACCCCCAACTCTCGCATCCTCGTATATATCAGTAAGAACCCTTGGCTACTCCTCTCACCATTAATGACAGTACCTCTCAAAAGAGCATTCCACGGATAAACACTTGAGCTGGGCATTTCGTCAAACACCCGCTTGGCTTCGTCCAAGCACCCACAAGCAGCATACATATTGACAAGCTTCATACAAACGAACTCATTGTTCATTAGCCCATTGATCCTAACATGAACATGTACTTGCCTCCCCTCCTCCAACGACTTGGAAGCGGCACAAGCAGAAAGAAGAGCAGACAAGGTGGTGGCATTCACCGGGATGCCCTGCATATCCAGATAATGCAGGACCGCCATCGCCTCTTTGAGCTTCCCTTCCCTGGCAAGCTTTTGAAGCCCCCTGTATATGATATGGGGGTTCTTAGAATGGAGGGGGAACAAATGTGCCTCCTTAAATCTAGGTCGGCTTTTGAAGTGCTTCTTGCGGAATGGTTTCCTGTGTTTCCAGCCGGGGATTGGGGGAGAGATGGTGGAAGCTGAGCTGGAGAGCACGACCCTGGGAGTGGACGCGGGTGTGAGAGGATTAAGAAGAAGCGATTTAGCTTCCACATCCATTTCCTTCTTCCTGATCTTTCAAGTCGAAATGTTCAATTCTGAAACTACCATATCAGTTGTAAAAGATTGAGCAAAGAGAAAAAACAAAAAACTTTCAGCATTTGTAACCACTGCAATAAGATTTTAGTAAATTGAATCTAAACACTTAACACCTCATCTGACAGCAACAAATATTTCCTTCCTTCGGATTAATTTGAATCACACAGCAGTAGGCACCATCAACCAATTATTACAAACGAGGAATAACACAAACCACTAACGTTTGCATACCCAAAAAAAAAAAAAGAGTAAACGAGCTCGGAAATAACAGATGGCATGGAACGCACTCAAATCACCACTTGCTTCATGTACACGCATTTTTGTTACCGAAGACAAATTGAGGTGCATGTTATGTTATTAAGCCTTAAAAGTATAGTAAAACAGCACATACTTCACTCCCAATCAAAAAGGCAGGCAAGCATAAACAGTGGAATGGACCTCTTGTGGCGACGGTGAGGACGAAATGGACGGGAGACGGCGACGGCAGTGAGGGGTGACGCACCGGAGATGTGGCGTCGTGGCTGATTGGGGGACGAGTTTTCTGGCTGGCTGGCTGGCTGGCTGGCTCGGGGAGAAGAGGTGACCCGGAAGGGGCCCTCACTGCCGAGTGTGTTCGAATCAACGCTATTTATGCCAAATTAAAATTTTAAATTTCGTACTTGTCAGTATCATAGAAATAATTAAATTAATATTATTTTAATATAAAATATATTAAATATAACTACTTTCCTAAATTTTAAAATTGTTCATGTCATTATAGTGCTTTGTATCAACCAAATTACAGACCCTAAGTTATCTTATTAGATTTATAATTTTATAATTAGTAAGAGATATATTTAATTTTATTGGGTTGTCCTGGATTTAACCGAGTTTTCAAAACTATTAATAAAATATTTTATGAGACACAAAAAATATATTTATGATCAAATGTTTGATTGAATGCCGGATAAAATACTAGATTAAAAATCCCAAGTTTTAGGAAAACATCAAACTAAAAAATTATGTATGAATTAAAATGATCCGAAAGACTAACTATTATAAAATTTGAGGAGGGCATATATAGTATTATCCGGGTCACTGTACGCTATTTAAAGTTATGAGCCAGTAAAAAATATTACGCTGAATTATGGTATAAAATAAAGCTCTTGAGCATTTTAAAGACAACAAAATTATGATATAGTTTTCTAACCCATAAATATTAGGCATCTAAATTTTATCAAATGAAGTTAAACTCACTTAAAATATAATTATTGATGTTACAAGAAGATAAAATAAGGTGACGTATTAAAATGTCCTGATAAAGGTCAAACTCACCTTAAAAAATGAATGGTTGAAAGTCGCCGATAGCTTTTATACAACTTGCACAGAAGGTTTGATAACTGATGATGCAACTTTTTTTAAATTTATTTTATTCAAACTACGGTAACAAAGCAGGGTATAACACAACCTTTTCAAAACCTATGTGAAACCATACCCATAATCAATCTACTTGATTAGATTATAAAATGCTACGGTCAGTACTATTTATGCAATTCGATTTAAGTACATTATCTAGCAATAACACGGTTGTAATTCTAGGTCTTGGCCGGACCAATATTCCGAGCGGAGCCTGGCTCGACTCCAACTGTAAAATTTATAAGATCCGAGCCCACTTTCAGGCTTGTGAGCTAGCTCGAGCTTATTGTTAGGATCTCTTGAAGGTGAGTAGCCCGGTTGGTCTCCCTTTTAAGAAAATAAAATTAAAAAATCAAGAGCCTAGTGGGCCACAGCCCACGGAGCTTTTGTGAGCCCAAGGAGGCAAGGTTCCCTAGAGAGCCCCACGGTTCTCCCGAGGGCCAGTGTAACACCCAAATTTGATTCACACTTGTAAACCGAACCGGTATGTTACAAGCCCCAGTTAGGTCGGCTAACCTGAACCTAATTCATGTGGATCCAATCTCGGTGTCTAAAGATAAAGATACAACTCGCAATGCATAGATGAATGCACAAACCCTAACATGGTACTACATAAATGATATGCAATTCAAAATACACACCAATACAATCATGATCAAACTCAATAAAAAAATTTAAAATAAAACAGATAGAGTCTCCCTTAAAAGTACAATTAGGGTTCACCGTGTCAAAACAACATATACTAATATATATATATATATATATATATATATATATATATATATTATCAACAATTTCAATCACACATAATCTAATATACTGTATACTTATTATAGAATTTGGGTTTCAACCCACCACACTTCCGCTGCGCGCTCTGATCACATTTCACCTCTTGTCAACTTGTCTTAGTTTTCATCATGTCATAACATCATCTCATTGCATTTAATCATATCCTATCATGTCTTAGCATTTTACATCATTCACAATATAATAGCATCATAAATAGAATATTAACCACTCTATCGACTGATATGTGTGCAAGCGACAATAATGCTCCTCCGTCGAAGCTGGCTCCTCTAACTCGTGATTATTACCTACATATAGTATAAAAACATGCCAATAACAAGTGCTATTGGTCCAGAAAATAAAATAACTATAACAAGTTGGCTATGAGAGCAAACTCTCATATGAAAGAAAACATCATATACTCCACGTGAACACTCTGAAGGGCACTACTGAGGAGCCACTGGGTTGCAGACCCGATAGCATCCTGAACTTACTGATCTACCGCTGCTGATGCCGCTCTCGGCATTTTCTTACTTCATTTTTTGGTCTCAAATCCTAAACCCTCTCCTTACCTCCATATTTCTCCTGGCCTTGAGCACGAAGGCCGAGTACTCTCAGGCAGTTGTCTTTAGTACCCTTTGAACTACAGGTCCGGACATGCGCTGTACTAAACAATACCCGTAAACCTCCACGTTCTCCGAGTGTCAGGAACTCAAACGCGGAGTTGTCAGGATCCCTCGGGAATGGAACAGTCTGTTGGCACTAATCCAGAGCCCACTTTGACTAGCATGGCATTTGCTCATGGTACGTGCAGTTGGTTTCTCCATCTCTCGTCTCACTGAAAACGCGAAAACTACATATATATATAGGGCTGGGTAGGGATTTATATAATAGGCCCGAAGGCAACTTGTGGTTGATCTTTTTTTCGAAATCATCCTCAAGGGATCTCTTCCTCGAGGGGTTATTAATCCGGAAATCTGTTTGGCTACATGGCCCGAGTTAAGTGGGATTTGATAAAACGCTACGTAACCCGCCCTACAGGCATTAAATCAAACATGCAATAAAAGAGAGTAAAAAATAGAGTCGAGTCCTAAACAGACTTGGTAGAAGCTCCAAGCGTGTCATCGCACTTAGGCGGCGAGCTCCTACTCCGTACCTACACATCAAAACTAAATACTAAGGCCCGCTAACTAAATGATGCATCAAACGCAATGAACATCACACACAATTCAATCATCAACATCTAGCAAAAGTTAAATAATCATAAATGTAAATAATTCTAACTCATCCTATTCATACCAATTTTATTATATTTTCCAAAGTTACGTCGTGATTACTTATCATGCTGAGACTTGATCTACCTCATTAGATCACTTAACCTTCATTCTCAATTAATTGCATTATGCAATCATCATTTCATTCATAGTCATACATTTATCCTGACAATTAATGATTCCTAATATGATGGGCTAACAATCATCAATTTCAAATCATTAACTTGGAGGTAATCATACCTCACATTATCAGCAATCAGCGATGGCTAGGGTTTTCATCGCGCATCTCGGAGCTCGAATCCGGCGCTCGTCAAGGTCTAAAGTTCGATCGGAGCTCCACGAAAGATTCGGTAAATTCCAGCGAATCCAGTTTTTCGGCGGGTTCCGGCGGTTTTCCGGCAGGTTTCAGCGGTTTTTCGGCAACTTCCAGCTGTTTTCCGGTAGCATTCATCAGCGGCGTCTACTAGCTAGATAGGGGTCATATTGGGTACTATTGGAATTGGCTCGGTGAGCCTGACGCGTCTACGGCATCAACATGGTCGGCGGAGGTGGCAGCTACTTTCCCCTCCCTGGCACTTTCCCCTTCCAAACCCTAGCCGCCCCCACTGTTTGGTGCCGCCACCGCCGGTGCCGTCGTTGCCTTGCCACCGGGCGTTGCCGCCTAGCCCTGCCATGGCGTCGCCGTGCCGCCCCAACCAGGCCCGGCCACCATCTGGCCGCCGCGACGCGAGGAAGCCGCGCCTTTGCACCGCACTTCCGTCGCCGATCGTGCCACCGGCAACCGTCGCCGCCGCGATCCAGCTGTAGCCTCGACACCCTCGACCACCCACCGACCTTCCTTGACCGGAGCGGAGGCCATCGCCGCCTAGGCTGGCCGGATCTAGCTACCCATCGCTGCCGGCCCTATTTTTGCCATTTTCTGGCGAGTAGCCGCCTCCGCCGACCATGTTGACGCCGTAGACGCGTCGGGCTCGCCGAGCCAGTTCCAATGGTACCCAATATAACCCCTATCCAGCCAGTAGACACCGCCGGTGATTGTTGCCGGAAAATTGCCAGAATCTGCTGGAAAACCAGATTTGCTAGAATTCGTCGGATCTTTCACGAAGCTCATCCAGTCGATCCTGATTGAACTTCGGAAGTAGATGAGTGCCGAATTCGAGCTTCGAGACTTGCGACGGAACCCTAGTCGTCGCCAACTGCCGACAACGTGAGGTATAATTACCTCTGAGTTTATAATTTAAACTTGATGATTGTTAGCACAACATGCTAGGGTTCGTTTATTGATGTGATTGATGCTTAATTATGGATAAAACGATGAGTTGCATGATGAGATTAAGTGTGAATGAAGAGTAAGCGATCTAATGAGAGCATGATAAGTGACTACGACGTAACTTAGAAAAATGTAATAAAATTAGTATGAATAGGATGAGTTAGAATTATTTTCACATCTATGATTATTTGGCTGTAGCTGGATACTATTTGTATTTTGAGTGTGATGTTCATTGAGTTTGATGCATCATTTAGTTAGCGGGCGTTAGTATGTAGTTTTGATGTGTAGGTACGGAGTAGGAGCTCGCCGCTTAGGCGCAATGACACGCTTGGAGCTTCTACCAGGTCCGTTTAGGACTCGCCTCTATTTTTTACTCTCTTCTATTGTATGTTTGATTTAATGCATGCAGGGCGGGTTAAGTGGCATTTATCGGATCCCACTTAACTCGGGCCATCTAGCCAAACAGATTTCCGGATTAACAACCCCTTGAGGATGATTTCGAAAAAAGATCCACCACAAGTTGCCTCTGGGCCTATTATATAAATCCCTACCTAGCCCTATATATATATATGTAGTTTTCGCATTTTCAGTGAGATGAGAGATGGAGAAACCGACTGCACGTACCATGAGCAGATGTCGTGACAGTCAAAGTGGGCTCTGGATTAGTGCCAGCAGACTGTTTCATTCCCGAGGGATCCTGACAACTCCGCATTTGAGTTCCTCACACCCGGAGAACGTGGAGGTTTACGGGTACTGTTTAGTACAACGCATGTCTAGACTTGTGGTTCAAAGGGTACTAAAGATGACTGCCTGAGAGTACTCGGCCTTCGAGCTCAAGGCCAGGAGAAATATGGAGGTAAGGAGAGGGCTTAGGATTTGAGACCAGAAAATGAAGTAAGAAAATGCCGAGAGCGGCATCAGCAGTAGCAGATCAGTAAGTTCGGGATGCTATCAGGTCTGCAGCCCAGTGGCTCCTTAGTAGTGCCCTTCAGAGTGTTCACGTGGAGTATATGATGTTTTCTTTCATATGAGAGTTTGCTCTCATAGCCAACTTGTTATAGTTATTTTATTTTCTGGACCAATAGCACTTGTTATTGGCATGTTTTTATACTATATGTAGGTAATAATCACGAGTTAGAGGAGCCAGCTTCGACAGAGGAGCATTATTGTCGCTTGCACACATATCAGTCGATAGAGTGGTTAATATTCTATTTATGATGCTATTATATTGTGAATGATGTAAAATGCTAAGACATGATAGGATATAATTAAATGCAATGAGATGATTTTATGACGTGATGAAAAGCTAAAACATGATGACAAGAGGTGAAATGTGATAAGAGAGCGCAGCGGAAGTGTGGTGGATTGAAACCCAAGTTCTACAATGAATATACAATATATTAGATTATGTGTGATTGAAATTGTTGATATATGCATATATTGGTATATGTTGTTTTGACAGGGTGGACCCTAATTGCACTTTTAGGGGAGACTCTGTCCGTTTTATTTTAGAGTTTTTATTGAGTTTGATCGTAATTGTATTGGTGTGTCCTTTGAATTGCATGTCATTTATATAGTACCATGTTAGGGTTTGTGCATTCATCCATGCATTGCGAGTTGTATCTTCATCTTAAGATGTCGAGATTGGATCCGCATGAGTTAGGTTCAGGTTAGCCAACCTAACCGGGTCCTATAACATGCTGGTTCCGTTCACGAGCGTGAACCGGATTTGGAGTGTTACAGCTAGTCATGATTATAATAGATTTATAAGTGTTAATTCAGTTGAGATCTACTTATCCTAATGTGATATAATTTTATCAAAATTTTTAATTTTTATAATCAATAAAGCTTATTTGATCGAGTTGTTACAGTCGTCAATTTTTTATTTGTATGACATAGAATAGTAAATAAAATAATTAGGTTTAATTTATTTAATTTCAATAGAATAACTAATATTCGAGCCGGCTCGAGCCAACGAGTTGGGCTTTTACTCTCACGAGCTCGGCTCGATTGCCCATCTACCATGTTCCGTGGTGCAAGTGGTGTTGTCATATAAGATCTACGGGTTGGTTAGGAAGTATTAAGGGGTCAATACATTCTAGGAGAGGTTATAGAAGGCTGGTTTTGTGTGGATGTTGACTCAGTGGGTGGGTGTGGGTGCCTATTAGACTAGGGATTATGCCTTACTCAAAAAAACTTTGTTATTCTCCTTAAAATTATTTTATGATTTAAGCCTATAACTAGGGCCGTAAATAGCTCAATTACGGGTCAGTAATAGCATTAGTGTAATCATTTATCATTTTGAAAACTTTTACCATAATCAAGCAATAGCCAAGTTTATAAATATAACCAAATTTTCACTATTTTGTTGTTAGCTAAACAGTTGATACATGGTTTAATTTTCAAGTTAATATATTATAAAGCGAACATCATTATGTTGGTTAAAAATTAAGTTATGTAAAATAATTTCGCACTAACAAAATAAAAAATGTTTTAACAATCCGAACTATGGTAATCTAGTATTAAAAATTAAGAAATAAGTACATAAATAATTTAAATTAAATAAATTCATGGAATTGATACTTTGACCATCAAAACTTTTAAGATTAACGGTGAGTTACAGTTACATATAAAATAAATTAATAATATTCTATTAAATCGGTAAATCAGGTATGGTAGTGAGTTCTTTACCAATTTTTTAACCACTTTCTAATACAGTGAACAAGTTCTTTACTATTTTTAATTTATTTTAATTTGAAATGATTAAAAAATCGGTAAATCAAATGAGCATTTACATCTCTAAAACTATAGCCAAATGAGACAGTTGCCGTATCATATATTAATAGCTCAATACATTCTGATTTAAGTCTAGCCAAGTGAGACGGTGGCATTCAATTTTCTGGGGAAGAATATTACCCTCTTCATGAGAGTACAGTCTTCAAACGTACCCAAAATTAAAAACTTGTTTTCCACAATTGGAAGATAAGACTTTGTTTTAGTGGACGTGTGAACACTTATCCAAAAACAAACCTAATGAATGCTAAAAGCAAGATAAAAGATAAATTCTATGTATACTAAAATTAGATGATTTGTTCCATAAAACTACTCTTATCTCAAAATAATTTTTACATCAACCGGAAACACCTAAGGTTCGTTTTACTGACATGATAATAGCGTAATTAACATGAAAATTTTAAATTAGTCAATCTTAATAAAAACAAATATATTCAATATATTTATATATAAAATAATATTGAATAAATTATTTTTCATTTAAAGTAAGTATGATTACATCCAAGTACATGTATAAAATAATTATAATTCACTCTAAGTAGCTCATGCATGCGCTGCTCTCTCCTAAACAATTAAGTTTTTCTTTTTTTCTTATCTCAATAGATAAGAAAAGATTTTTTTATTGGAATATGGGAAAATTTTTGATATTAACAAATAGTGGGAATATGAGATATAATTACCAAACAAAGGAAATTTTTATTATAATTACAAAATTACCCTTATTTTTTAAAAATATATTTTTGAAAAAAGTAACCTAATGCCATTGGCAGCTAGACCTCGTCGGATATGACTGCCCTAGGCTAGATTTGGCCATGGCCTAGGGCGGTGGTAAGGCGGCACTACCATCACTTATAAAAAAGGTTTTTTAAATGTTTTGGCCACCACCTCAGCTGGGCTGGCAATGGGCATAGGTGGATGGGTGACATGTGATCATGAAATCAAATCAATGATAGAACATAGCGATAAAAACTGAAAAGAATTCTAACAGACCTGTGGTCCAAGCTCCAAGCGTGACGTCTCATCTACGGTGAGCTCGGACTTCGAAACCTATTGCTAAGTAAAATACTGATATTTCTATGTAATGTATTCTCATGTTGTATGCTCACATCATCAATACATCCTAATAAAGAAAACAATGCTAAATAAACATACAACTAAACATACAATAAACATCCATCATGCAAATTGAGACATAATAAAGAAAATAACTAATAAAAATAAATAAATAAATACACTCATGAATAAATAGATAAATAATAAATACCTAAAAATAAATAATATTTGACTCATAAAATAATAATATCATTATACTATATAAATACACGGCTAAACAAGAATAAATAGCATATACAAATAAACAATTAGTTAATAATAATTAATCATGAAAAATAATAATATCATAGACATCTAATACATAAATACATAATTAATATAATGAATGATAACATACATGCATTGAACAAATAGATAAATAAATAAATAAATAAAAATTTATAAAATTTACTAAACATAAATAAGACTAATATTAATAAATAAATATTTCATTAATAATAATAAGTAATCATGTACACATTCATCATATACGATAAACATATAAACAAAAATAAATAAATAATAACGAATAAATAAATAGATAAGTAAACAAATAAATAATAAATAAATAAAGAAAGAAATATTCAAAATGTCAAAATATGATAATAATGTGAATATGCATCTACTCTAATATAGCTTGTATCAAATTACTGAAAACTATTGAAAGAGGGTTGAAAATAGGTTGAAAATAAGTTGAACTAGGTTAACTACACTGAACCGAACTAGGTCAATTGAGTTAACTTAGTTTGGGTCAGATAAATTAGTGGGCTAGGTTGGCTGGTGTTAAGTGTTTAAAATATACAATATTTACCCAGGTTTTTTATCTGATTTTGTACTTTCCAGGTATAAACATTATTAATTAAGTGATATTTTATTTTATTTTTTAGTATTAATTAATATTTTATTAGATATGCTTAATTTTGGTATTTCAATGCAGAAAAAGATGAATAAATTAAACTTTGGAATTGAATGGTCATGACACTTGGCCCCACCCAATGGATACAATTTATGGTGTTCAATGGAGTCGAACAGTTGGAAACTTGAAGGGACATTATAATTAATTAGACTACGTCGATTTGTGAATACCTCCTTCGAATTCTTGTATCTCCACTTCTATATAAATGGGTGGTCATTTATTGTTATCATATCTCATCTTTTGGCTTCAGAGTGTAGTGAAAGAAGTAGTTTTAGTTTTCGTAATTTCTTTCTCTTTCATAATAAAAATTAGTTTTTTTTTTCATCAAACAGGGAACCTAGTGAGCGACCCCAAGGGTGTACTTCCTAGCCAACCAGAACAACCAAGGAATGATGGTCAAGAGCATTGCAAAGTTATAACAACCTGGAGTGGTATTACGTTACAAGAACTAGTTCAACCCAATGAAGTTAGGGAAAAGATGATAAGCCAAGTAACGAACGTGAACCCAATACATTGGTTAGCTTACTCGGAAGCAAAGGGTAAGAAAAAGATGAAGTACTTATAGATGAGGTCGAAGAAAAGGTACCATTTCTTTCTAGATTGAGGAAACAAAGTGATGAAAAATATTTCAAAAAATTTCTTGATATATTTAAGAAATTAGAAATTAACATACCTTTTGCTGAAGCACTTGAACAGATGCCTAGTTATGTAAAATACTTGAAGGATATTCTAGCAAAGAAAAGGAGAGTATATGATAATGAAGTTGTAGCCATGACAGAGGAATGTAGTTCTGTCCTCCAAAGAAAAGTACCTCCTAAGATAAAAGACCCGGGAAAATTTGTGATTCCATGTTCAATTAGAGGAAATGTTCATTGTAATGGTTTATGTGACTTCTAGCATTAATCTTATGCCTTTTTCTATTTTCAAAAGGTTAGGAATCAAGGATATTGCTCTTACCAACATCACACTTCAGTTGGCTGACCGATCATTGGTATATCCTAAAGGAGTCATTGAAGATGTTTTTATCATTCCTGCAGATTTTGTAGTGCTTAAAATGGAAAGAAAGAATGATAATATACCACTCATTGTCGAGAGAGGTTTCTTGGCAATGGGGAGAACACTGATTGACGTAGCCGCTGGAAAACTTACGCTTAGGGTAAACAATGATTATGTCACATACAACATTTTTAAATCCATGAATTGCCCGGATGCAACATATGATTGTTCTAGAATTGAACTAAGTGATAAAATAATGTACAAAGGGGATCAGTTGAGTGATTCATTACATAAAGCCATAAATTCTCTTTGTGAAGAAGATATTGATGTGGAAGAAATGGTTAAAGTATTAGATTTACAGCCAATTTTGCCTCGACGATTCAAAATTGTGGAAACCTTAGATCTACCCTTCCATAGATTACTGCCATCAGTTGAAGTACCACATATTTTGGAGCTAAAGCAACTTCCAAAACATCTCAGGTATATTTTCTTAGGGCTTAATGACACTCTTCCTATTATTATATCGTCAGAGCTAATTATATTGCAGAAAGAGAAGCTGATTAGAATACTAAATGATCACAAGTCAGCTATTGCTTGGACTATAGCAGACAAACATGGCATCTGGTGTGGTTGCTGGTCATTTTCTCCTGGACAAAAGTTTTTTCCACATAGTGCAATTAAAATTAAGACTGAACAAGGGGATCGATCATTTAAAGTCAATGAAGCATGGGTCAAGACCAAATTCAGTTATTCATGATAATCATCCACTGACTAATTGATATGAGGGAGTTCTCTTTCACTTCTTTTTCTTTATTTTTTATTTTTGAGGACAATGTTTAGTTTAAGTTTGGGGGTGATGCCTTAATTTTATGCATATTGTTCATGCTTGACTCATGTTTAGATTATATATATATATATATATATATATATATATATATATAGTATAGTTTAGTGTAAAAATTTTATTATGCAATAGTATTTTAGTCTCTTGGTTCAATGATAGATACATGTGAATTAGTCTTACCTTTCTTGAGAAAACTTGATTAATTGATATGAGGGATGAACTGAGTAAAAGATTGCATTCGAGAGTTGGTTCTCTACCTTATAATATTTTCACAATCCTTTGGTTTAGATGATTTCAATGAATGTTTTGCAATAAGGATTGTACATGATGGTCATGACTTTTAGAATTTGCCCTAGCGACTTTCGAGGCGAAATATTTGGCTTGCCATGTTGATGGGAAATGATATAGGCATTTCTTTTTGATGAGTCTGGGCCTTTCTTCAAGCCTACCTAATATAAATTATCCTCTGTACACAATTTCATGGCCTTTATTATACATATTTGTTTGATTACCCTTATTTTAGCCTTGGCCTTTTTATTGAAAATATATCTTGCTGCTTGAGTCCTAGCACCTAGTGTTTTGAAATCGTTCTAAATTCTAACAAGGATGAAACTTTGAGTAGTATAGGGGGAAGGCATTGCGTGTTATAGAGTGGTGATTGAGTAGATTGTGTGGACTTTCTTGGCACTTTGCTTTGTAAAAAAAAAAGAAAAACAAAAAAAAAAAAAGAAAAGAAAAAGATGAGGCAATGATCCTCCACCAGTAAATACAAGATGAAGCAATAGTCTTCCACTGGTTTGAAATAAAAGAGAAAAAGAAAAAGTAGTAGGTAGTCAATGGAAAATCAAAGCAAAGTTAGTTCTTATATTGGGTCAACTCGATACTACATTTAAGGAAGTTTGTGTCATATTGCTTGGGGATTTGTTGTACATGTATGTCAGGATTTAGAAAGGATTTTTAATTCTAGGGTGCATATTAGCCTCTGATTTTTCTATCTTATTTATCCGATTTTTGGTCCCTAGCCCCTGGCCCCGTTACAACCTATAAAGACCTATTGATTCCATTAACTGGCATTACCTACATTAGTGGAGATGGGAGCGAAAGGTAAACATATTTAAGCATGTACTTGATTGTATTCTCTTGGTTGCAGATGAGAATGATAAGCCAATGGACTATCACACACACACAGAGCTTTCTTTTGGATGTGATTGATGAAAGGGAATTTCTGATTTGATTGACATCTTGTTGACTCTTGAGGGTTTGATTGAGAATCATATGAGAACATAATGGGGATTAAGTATTTTTGTGTAGTAAAATTTTCTTTGTTATGATATTTTGCTCGGGACGTGCAAAAGTTTAAGTGTGGGGGTGTGTTAAGTGTTTAAAATATACAATATTTACCTAGGTTTTTTATATGATTTTGTACTTCCCAGGTATAAACATTATTAATTAAGTGATATTTTACTTTATTTTTTAGTAGTTAATTAATATTTTATTAGATATGCTTAATTTTGGTGTTTCAATGCAGAAAATGATGAATAAATTAAGCTTTGGAATTGAATGGTCATGACACTTGGCCCCACCCAATGGCTACAATTTATGGTGTTCAATGGAGTCGAACAGTTGGAAACTTGAAGGGACATTATAATTAATTAGACTACGTCGATTTGTGAACACCCTCTTCAAATTCTTGTATCTCCACTTCTATATAAAGGGGTGGTCATTTGTTGTTATCATATCTCATCTCTTGGCTTCGGAGTGTAGTGAAAGAAGTAGTTTTAGTTTTTGTAATTTCTTACTCTTTCATAATAAAAATTAGTTTCTTTTTTATATTGTTTTCTATTTTTATTATGGAGTAGTCTTTTATTTCGTTCTAGAGAAGAATGGAACTTAACATGATTTAATTGAATTTATTTCAAGCTCTTACTCTTTTATTCAATCGGATCGTTTGAATTATCATGTTCTAAATGCTAAGAATAGATTGATCGCCTATATCTTAGATCATGAGGTTTAATTAGATTTCGGGAGAAATTAATTAGATTAGTCATTGATAATTCATCATACGACGAGTCTTTTGACTTGTTTGTCGTTGTGGTCGGAAGATACACAACACCGTATGCGATTGTAAGGCAAATCTTAATGCATTATTTTGTTTATTAATCAATTATCACCGGGAGGTAGAAATTGAGGCAAAATAATAGAAGCATGAAGGAGCGGGAGCCACCATGTCATATAATTATCCTAGATCGACAATCCGAGGGAATAAAAGATAAGAGGAAGATTTGATGAAGATTAAATTGATGTTAAGGGAAATTCGACTCTAGAACGAGTTTTATCACTTTAACTTCTCTTTTAATTTAAAGTTATTACATAGAGTTAGTTAAGTTTGTTATTTTTGTTTTGTTCTTCATTTTATGTTCTTTAATTAATTATAGGAAATTCATCTCCCTGTGAGACGATACTTGAATTTATTATTATATTACTTGTTTCGACCGTGTATACTTGCACGTCATTGAAAATATTCTAATAGCTGGGCATCTGGATTGGTATGGGTAAGCAAGCAAACACGAACGCCGGCTGCCATATGAGAACTTAGGCAAACGGGTCTGCTGGCAGGCTATGCCCATCGTTGGAAAATGTTGACGGCAGTGCAACGGAGGTTACTGCTAGTCGTGATCGACAAAGGGCGTCGAGGTGGACGTGATGGCGGCGATCATTGGCAAGGTCCGATTGGCTACTGGCCAAAAAGGGGCAGAAGCACCGCTGGGTTTGGCGGGGTTGCCAGCAGTGATCGCGGCCACTACAGTGGTCATGGATGGTCTCAAAATGAAAATCTTGACGAGATGAACCTATCTAGGTGGTTGGCCTTACTAAAGGTGGCTCGCCAGGACCGAAAAATAGCCCGAATGGTGACTTTGGTGGTGGAATATCGATGGACAAAAGATGTCAGTAGCGGCCCCAGTGGTGGTGACTAACATAGGCCGATAGCCAGCCGGGAGGTGATCATGGTGGTACCAGTCCAGTGGCCAGGTGCGTGTAGGACACTTGCCTGCGGCGACCTGAAGTGGCTGCAACTCTAGTGGTGAAAAAGTTCAAAAATGTGAGAAAAAATCTATGAAATAGATGGGTGAAAGCTAGGGCTGATGTGGACAGCTTTGATCTTGCCACATGGCAAGATTTGAAAATCAGATATCTCATGGATCAGTGGGGCCCAACTATGGTTAACTTGATGGAAAGCTTGGATAGAGACCGTCCAAAGAAAAACTTGTTCGAGTCTTAAAAGTGAGTCTCTAAGCAGAAATTGGGGCAAGAAGACTAAATAGGTCTCGAAAGCCAAAACTCAATCAGGTGAAAATTTATGATTCAATCAAGCTGGGCCCAAAAAGGTAATTTGGTAGTCGAAAATCCTTATAATGCATGCAAATGAGATACCTTAGAAATCCAAACGGATGCTAAACACTGTAACAACCTAGATCTAGGCCTAAATTATCCTAAGTAATACATAAAAAAATCTATATACCTCGTGTATACACTGATAATTCATTTTTCTGCAGCATAATTGAAGCTATCATCTACATGTCTGTCTTGCTCAGCCTCCATAACATTTTTATTTGGCAATTTGGGCCCCACACTCATGGGTTGAAAACTGATCTAACTCGAACTCATTCAAACCGATTCGAGACTAGCCCAAACCAGGCAAAACTACAAGTGGGTAAAACCCTAACCTGAAGCTGGGGTTTTACAACGTCTCCTCCTTACAAAAATTCAGATGTCAGAATTTCTCACATCATCTACGACTGGAGGACTCAACTGAAGATGTCATTTCACTGACAAACTGGTAGCTCTCCCTCAAAAGCTAGTTGCACACGGCCCAAACGAACCAACATGAAGCTGGAACTCTAAACATTGATGAAGCTTGCTAGCTCCTTACTAATCTAGCTGGACGGACTACACATGATCGAATCATCTGGCAAACATGCCATACATTATGGAATCATCTAACTAGACTGACCATATATGTTGGAATCATCTCGCTGGAATAATCTCACTGCAAACTATGAGTATTGAAATGCAATGACCTTGGCGAGGAAAAATCTAGGTTCACCCCTAAGGGCCTATTGGGTGGTTTAGCAAGTACTCTAGAGTATTGCATGGTACTAGTCTGAGCTACATCAGGAAAAACTGTGTTGGTGCAAGGTAAATGGGCTAACATCTACCCATGTCTTCCTGATCCTTATCAATGTGACAGGTCAACTATGTCTACTCTCAAGGCACTCTGTTCCAGGTCCTATGGCTATACTGTGATGTCCTATGAGTCTTGCTAGTATATGGTGGACTCTAGTACCAAATAAGGTATATGCTAATAAGTTGTATGGTTCACTATTGCCAATCTATGTCAAACATTCAGTTGTCCATGTAAGAGAAACTGGACCACTCACTGGGTCCTAGCTAACTTGGTCCTAAGTCAAGTATCTTACTCTGTTTCATAATGGAACAATGACAACTGCTAAAGGGAGCTCGGTCCTAAGTCAAGTATCTTACACAGTTGACCCTACTGCATGTTATGACTCTTGTAACTATCTATACAACCATTAACTACTACTAGAGGGAACTCTTTGTGGTGGAATGGCGGTGAGAACACCTATGCATACACAACATGTGTCGAGGAGTATGAAAACATACTCTGCGTGGAACTATGAACTATGGGATTTGCATCTGGTCTATGGTGTGTGCACTAGTCAATGTTTGCTTATCTCAACCATATGAAAAACTGATCGTAGGACTGATATATCTGGAAGGGTGAGTGTGAAAATGCTCGGCTCTATCTGGTGTCAATGGATCACATGGAAAGAGAATGGATCTCTCGTTTAAGTCTGATCAATTTGCTCTTAAACTCTAACTAAGAGGTATCTCATCCTCACATGGTCTGGCATCTATTGTACGAAGTAGTGTACTGAGCAGGGGTAATGAAAAACTCTATGTAGGCTAATGGGTGGCTCAAAAATATGGGTAGGGCCATGAACATGTCTATGAGATCATCATGATTGAATAGGTGGCCAGCCTATGGAACAACGAATCAATGTCGAGCCTAAGAGATGGCTCCTAAGTGGCTCTAGTTCAATCAACTAATAGTAGGCATGTGTTTTTCAATACCGTACTAGTCACAAACTTCTAAACAAGTGGGGTTCAAATAACCCAAAGAACCACTATCTCTCCTCGAATCTACGGGAACTCATAGTGAGGTTTGATATGTGTATCATCCCCTCTTTAGTGGTGTGTGACCTACCATTCCATACCAATTTGTAGTATGCATCTTGACTCACATGACTACTTCCACTGTGGTAGATTCTCAACAAAGCTATAAGTAAAGATGAGCATACATTGGTGTCCCTCTATCTAGTCAACATTGTCTTCTCTGACTAGAATCCCTGTCTAGGTTGCTCCCAAGCTAGGGTGAAGTCATCGCCTCTAGATTGGTTTGCCATCGGCTATTTTGATGACCTGTACTAAGTCGTCACCTCTAGACTGGTCTACCATCGGCTACCTACACTGTAAGTCCTAAACAGTACCATAAAGGTACCTCCTATACACAGGTAAAATGTTCAAACCTATGACTCAAGGTAAGAACCTAACCATACTAGCGTAGCACAAAGAAATCACTCTCTCCCTAAAGGACACTCCCTCATTGTACCCACCATCTATGTCAAAATTCTAATATAAGTCAATTTCCTCTCTTTGGTTATTGCATGTCTGATCATCTGCTAATCATATACCTTGGCTATAGCCCATATGTACACTGTCATGCTGACTGAACAATCTGGTCACTATAACCATCCTATTTGGAGTTCATACTATCTTGTTCTCTGACTTTTCCCATTTACATCCTTATATGACTGTCACTAACACTGTCTGATGATGCAATCTTGCAATAAACTTTTGACCTAAGGATGCCAGGTCAAGGCGATGGTATATAAGATGGCTGGTGAAGTCGATCCGTGCCATCACATCAGAATAATTCCAGTGTACCTAACTTTCCTCTGCCCGACTGATTTTACTATCTCTATATCTTATCCTCAATCTTTGACCCTACTCAACTTTGAATATTGGGACATGTGCAACTTGTGCAAGGCTAAGAACATCCTTAAGTAGTTGTCCTCCTATAGCGTGAGGTAATTACTGGGCCTTTGCTTTCACAATAACTACATACTCAGAAGGCAGTAGTGAATCACTGACGGTGGTTGTTCATCACAGACAATGATTGTTTAACTTGGACAACGGTTGTGCAACTCGGATGGCGTTTGTGCACCTCAGTTGGTGGTTGAGAAAATCGGACAGTGGTTGTGCACCTCAGATGGTGGTTGTGCAACTCAGATAGCGGTTGTGCAACTTGGTTGGCGGCAGTGCTATCCAGGTGTTGAGGCCTAATCTTGATCATGGATGTCAAGAACCCACTACTATTTTTGGCATGTTTATTTCTATGTGTCTATCTCCCTAGAGGTAGTTGCTAACAACTCTGCTTAGGTTGTCCAACTATACGTGTCTAATCTAGAGGGGTCTGGATCATAGTGGTGACATGTACGATGGCAAAATAATGTTGAGCCCACACTGGTGTCCTAGAATCTAGAGTGACTGCTCCCATAAGTGTTGACTATTTCTCAATAGCAATCACTAATCTTGCCCGAATAGATCGAGTGAAATCCAATTAATCATCTAAATTTTGGCTCAAAGGTAGTTTCCCTCATCCTCAATGTGTTCATGCTTCTATCTATTGAAGAGTGGCCAACAATATTATTGGGACAGACATACACTAGTGGAGGAGGGGAGACAGTGAAGTGTCCATGGGAATGTAGATCCACTTCCCTAATCATCCTCATTGACTATTATCTCCTGGATGTGGTCCATCTCAACTCACTAGTCCCATACTCTCAATTGTGCTCCAAGTAATCTAATGGCTCCGTTGGCATAGCTATAGCTACCATCCACAAGGATCTATCTGAAAGTCTAAGTTCGCTAAGGTAGACCTCATACTATGCCTAATGGATTTGTTTAAGGCGCTTGATGGTCCATGCTCATGTGTAATGCAACTCTGCCAGTGTTTCCATACTTCAAACTCCTTGCATGTGTCATCTCTGATAACTTCATCTCACAATGGACACCATGTCCTAAGGAAGGACTAATGTGGTGACATGCGAAACGACAGACAATTGCTGCAATGTGGTCACAAAGTTCTAGGTACTCTTGGTCACCATCCAACTCACCCTCAGCTAACTAAATATGTGGGCACTCTAAGTCGTTTGAATCTCTAGCACAATAAAATGGAAGGAGAAGCCTCTAAGCTTATCATGACATGCCTGTGAGATCTATGCTAGAATCTACTAAAATTATGATCCCTTATCTATCTTATAACTTCTCTATAACTGCTAATACTAAAACATACATTGCTCTAGTCTAATTGAGCCAAAATCTGAAATCCAGAGAAAAGACGAGAGGAAACACCTGACGGCTTGGCTAAGGACAGCTCCACACACTTATCTCAAATCAAAAGTCATCCATCTCAATTGACCAAGACATGACTCTGATACTAAAACCGTATCACCTTGATTTCAGTTCACCTAAGAACTAAATAAAAAATGTTACGATCAAGTCCAGTTATGTCTAAAGCTGCTAATCAATAAGACTCGATCAATAATATAGATTGAAATAACCTGCTTGGCATCTTGAGAATGCATGACATTACTAAATATGCATTAAAAAACATCAAATATAAATAAAAGTAATTGAGTTCAAATGTGTGTAGTATGTATCTGTCTTCCCACCAAAGTTGACTCACGATCACAAGACCTACATATATAATAGGAAACATGTCAATAGCGAGTGTTACTGGTCTGAAAAATAACTAGTACAAACTGGCAAGTGGAATATAAAATTCCACGAGAAAGAAAATAATATGCATATCCTCCATGTGAACTGTCAAAAGGCACTAATTAGGAGCAATCAGCCTAGCTTGATAGTGGCCCATTTTGACTAGTCAGATGCCTCAAAATTTTCTCGTTTTCTTTTCTATCCCTTAAGACTACCAGTATATCCTAAAGCCTTCTATATCTTCCATATAACTCCTGGCCCTGAGCATAAAAGTTGAGTACTCTCAAACAGTAGCCTTCAGTACCCTTCTAAACCACATGTCCAGATGTGCACTGTGCCAAATAATACCCGTAAACCTCCACATTTCTCCGGTGTGATGAACTCAAAATGTGGAGTTATCGGGATCCCTCGGGAACCGCTCTCCATTCTAGAGCCCACTTTGACTGGCACATGCACCGCTCGTGATACATGCAAGTCAATTCCACTGTCCCTTGTCCCATTGAAAATTCGATAAAGTCATATATAGGCTTGGGAAGGGAATTATATACATAAGCCCAAAGGCAACCTGCTATAGATCTTGTTTTCGAAATCAGACTCGATGGATCTTATCCTTGAGGGTTGTTAATCACGAAAGTAAAATAAGTCTAAATGGTCCATGTTAAGTGGGGCCCAATAAAACAACCACTAAACATATCCTGCAATCTAGAAATCAAATCAATGATAGAACATAACGATAGAAACTGAGAAGAGTCCTCATGGATCTGTGGTCCAAGCTTCAAGCTTGACGTCTTATCTACGGTGAGCTTGGACTTCAAAACCTACATCGAAACTCATTGCTAAGTAAAATATTGATGTCTCTATATAATGCACACTCGTGGTGTGCGTTCATATAATCAATACATCGTAATAAACAAAATAATGCTAAATAAACATACAACTAAACATCCAGTACACAAATTGAAACATAATAAAGAAAATGACTAATAAACAAATAATAAATAAATAAATAAACACACTCATGAATAAATAGATAAATAATAAATACCTAAAAATAAATAATATTTGAATTATAAAATAATAATATCATTATACTATATAAATGCACGGCTAAACACAAGTAAATATCACATATACTTGTGTTAGTAAACATATAAATAAATAAATAAATAATTACTTAATTTTAATTAATCATTAATAATAATAATAATAATATCATAGCTATCCAATACAAAAGTACATAATTACTACAATGAATAATAACATACACACAACGAAGAAATAGATAAATATATAAATAAATATATACAATTTAGTGAACATAAATAAAACTAATATTAATATGTAAATATGTAACTAATATTAATAAATAATCACGCAAACAATTTATCATATACGATAAACATATAAATAAAAATAAATAAACAATAATGAATAAACAAATAGATAAATAAACAAATAAATAATAAATAAATAATAGATACTCATACATGTCAAAATATTCTAAACAATATGAATATGCATTTAAACTAATGTAGGGTGTCTCGAATTGCCAAAAATAGTTAAAAAACAGCAAAAAAGAGGTTGAAAATGAGTTGAACTAGATTAACTGCACTGAACTACATCAGGTCGGCCGAGTTAACTATGTTTGGATCAGATAAACTAGTGGGCTGGGTCAAATGGGCTGGTCTAGATAGCTGGCACGGAGAGGGACACAGACAAGTAGGTAGACACGAATAGGTGAACATGACATGGGCATATGCGTGCCTGTTGTTGAAAAATACCAACGGTAGCATGGCAGAGGTTGTCATAGGTCACTATTGACAGAGGGTGTTGATGTGGACATGATGGCAGTGGTCATCGGTAAGGTCCGATCGGCTACTGGTTGGAAAGGGGCAAAACCACCACCAGGTGTGGTAGGGTCACTGGAAGTGATCGCTACCACGATAGTGGTCGTGGGTGGTCTCAAAATGAAGATCTTGACGAGATAAACCTATCTAGGTGTTTGGCCTCACCAGAGGAGGCTTGCGGGCGCTGGAAAATAGCCCGAACGGCAGTGGCAGTAGTGGAATACCGACAAACAAAAGCTGTCGCCAACGGTGACTGCGGCGGTGTTGGTGGTGGTGACTGGGTATGGGACAATAGTTGGCCGTGAGGCGATCATGGTGGTACTGGTCCTGTGGTCAGGGGTGGGCCGAAGACTCACAGGCAGTAAGCCAAAGAGGCGATGGCGCTAGGGGTGGAAAACTCCAAAAATGTGTGAAAATCTTTGAAAATAGATGGGTGATGGCTCTGATCTTGCCACGTAGCATGATTTGAATGTCTGACAACTCGTGGACTTAGTGGGGCCCACCTATATATATATATATATGAAAAAAAAAAAGCTTCGATCGAGATTGTCCAAAGCAAAAATTGACTCGAGTCTTAAAAGTGACTTTGTAGGCAGGAATCAATGTAAGAAGGCTACGTGGGCCTCGAAACCTTGAATTCAATTGCGTGAAAATCTACGACTTAATCAAGCTAGGCCCATAGGGCAATCCGGTAGTCCAAAATCCTTGCGATGCATGTAAATGATCTATCCTGAAAATCACAAATGGATACTAAACTCTACAATGACCTAGATCTAAGCCTAAACACTCACTAATTCATAAAAAAAAATCTACATACATCATGTATACACTGATAACTTATAGTCTGTTGTAGCATAACTAAACCTATTATGTGCATGTTGGGCATACTCAGCCTCCATAACATGTTCATACAGCTATCTGGGCCCCATACTCATGGTCTGAAAACTTGTCTGGCTTGAGCTCCTTTGAACTAACTCAAGACTAACACAAACAGGGAAAAACTACAAGTGCGTAAAACCCTAGCAAACCCCAACCCGAAGCTAGGGTTTTACACTGACCTTACAAAAACTCCTGTCAAGTGATTGTCGAGGCATTGACAGCCATGGCTTTCGATCCTGCAGCGCTGAGCCTCGTCTTCAACAATTTGAATATGTAGTGGTACAGTGCTGCTAGCCAGCACTATGTGCTGCGACTAAGGTTTCAATTTCAAGTTTGTTTATCTTTTTAGTGTTTTATAAGATTTTATCAAACAAAAATAAGATTTTCCATGGCCTCTAAACATCAAATCAGGGGTTATAATATGTTTTTAATCTATAATGATTTAACCTACTTTTTCATGATTTTTAACTAGAGAAAAGCATGCTTGTAAGAAGAATGCACTAAACATGCTATAATTTAACTATTCATCCTTAGATCAGTATTAAATCATAGGAATTACTTGTAGAACTGATTTACAAGTTTAAACATGAGTTAACATCTTATACATCAATTTGATGGATTGAGCAATTAGGGACATGCATAGAACATGAGAAAAAAATATGAAAATAACATGGATGATGAAGATTATGCATGAATCTATGAAAATAACCTGTGTTAGTTGGAATTAACCTCTTCTCCAATGATTTGCCTAAATTCTTCCAGCAAAAACCCCTCCACAAACTTCCCAAGGTGTGGGAAGGCGAGTAGAGAGAGAGAGTAGAAGAGAGAGACGATGGAGGAGAGAGAAGGGCGACTAGGGTTGCAAAATAAGAGAGATTGACCACCCCAAAGCCTTATATATTACTCCCATCCTTTCCCACTATTCCTAGAACATCCTTCAGCTATTCCTAAAAGACTAAACTACCCCCCTTCATAAATCCTAAATGGGTAGACCTGGATGAACTTGTTCATAACCGTTAACCAAAATCAACTCTTGAGTCTAATTTGGATCTTTGGCTACCTACGTATAATTGACTTCATTTAAATTGACCCTAAGGTATAACATAAGTGTTTAGCTTCCTGAACAACTGATTTTCATGATGAACATCCTATTAATGATATAGACTTTGTCTATATGTGATAGTGTACAACTTGTTCACCATAGGTAAACCTTATTCAATTACTTAATCCGTGAAATTTAACTTAACCGATTATCCCCTGACATGTAAAAACATTGGATATCAATATAATATGATTGTACTCAATATATTCAACCAAATAAACTGAAGAATTATAAATATATGATATTAGTCTTGACTAAATATATAAAGAAAAATTTTATGGGTATAAAAATAAAGAGTCTACTATTGATGTTTATTTCTCAAGAGAAGAAAACACAAACTCGGTAATAATGGTAAAAGTACCAACTATTACACTCGTATCAGATTCAAAATCAAACGATTCAAGTGGAGTTATTTATTTCGAGCCATTTAGTCCAATTTAATTCTTTTTTTAGTTGAATATGCGCCAAGTCGAGCCATAGTTAACTCACGAGTTAGTTCGGCTCATGATCCGACCTAACTCGAAAAAGACCTATAAATATTCAATAAGGCTATTAAATTCAGAAAAGCATTTGCCATTGAAGAGAATTTGGAAAATAAAAGTGCATCATCATATATTCCTTAAATGCATAACATAAAAAACAGTCAAAATTAAAATATAATGGATATACTTGGAATGGAATAGTAATGATCAGTATCTAGTTGCAAGAGTTGAATTAAAAAACTTGCACCTGCTCAACTTTTTCAAGGATGACTTTTCTAAACACTCGAAAAAACCTATAAACATTCAATAGGACAATTAAAATCAGAAAAACATTCACAATTGAAAACAATTTGGAAAATAAAAGAACATCATATATTCCTTAAATACATAACGTAAAAAAATTGTCAAAATAACTATACTTGGAATGGAATAGTCATGATCATCAATATCTAGTTGCAAGCGTTGAAAGAGCCTTGCACCTGCTCAACTTTTTCAACAATGGTTTTTTTTAATGCTCGAAAAAAACCTATAAATATTCTACATCACTAATAAAATCTGAAAAAAACATTCACAACTGAAGAGAATGATGTGGAAAATAACAGGACACCATGATATATTCCTTAAATACAAATTTTATAGTAATGATGAGTGTCTAGTTCCAAGAATTGGTCTTGCACATGCTCAACCTTTCAACAATGGCTTTTCTAAACACTTGCATAAACCTATAAATATTCTATAAGACTATTAAAATCAGGAAAACGTTCACAATTTACGAGAATTGGTAAAATAAAAGGACATCATTATATATTCCTTAAATAAATAATATAAAATAAAACTGTAAAAATTAAAATTATAAAAAAAATTGAATAGAAAAATACAAAAAAAATTCTTTAAAAAATTTGAAATTACATAAACAAAGAGCAAGAAATGCTCTATTTTAAAAAAATGAGCAAATTAAATATTCAATATTGAATATTTATGAAGTAAAAACCATCTTAAATAAAAATAAAAGATATCATAAAATAAATATTCTTATTAATAAAAGGGAACTTAATACTAGCCTTTGATTAAAAGTAGAATAATCAGCTAATCAAAATATAAAAAAATCTAAAAATATAATTAAAATATTTCCAGCAAAGGGTCAAGGGTTCAAATCTCACTAACCTCAATTTCTTAAAATATAAAATAAAAACATCTTTACGATAAAAAGTCATAGGTTCAAATCCAACTAACCTTAATTTCAAACTTCCTACTAATAAGAGTGTGTCTAATTGTCTTTAAAAAATATAATAAAAAAATCAAATAATTATAATTTATCTTTTCATTCAAATATGATATATCTTAAAGGTCAATTACAATCTATATCTAAGATATTATATTATTACAATCTATCTCATTATTAAATGAGAATTTATATATAAAATTAAATTTTAACTGGTATGGGTTGCGCATGGTGCGACATCTTACCTAGTTACTATAATAGTGGATATTTTAATTACAAGTATGGATGATTCAAATAGTTGTGTGTATTTAAAGTTCATCTAAAAAAGTGAATAATTGTTTCTAAATAAAGGACTTGGGAGCTATTGAATATTTTCTTGGCATAGAAGTTGCCCTATCATCTAAAGGCTAGCTACCTTTTCATTGAAAATATACATTAGATATTCTGTGCGAGTGTGGGAAGCTTGCGCATGGCATCCTTGTTCTTACCCCTTGGAGCAACAACAATAGATTTTGCTCATATTGACGCTTGCTTGGGTGCCAAATCTTTTACATTATTACCTGATAGAGATATATAACTTGTTCGGGTTTCATTGTGAGTCAATTTATGCGTGAACACATCTTGATGCTACCATGCCTGCCTATTCTTCAATATCTCTAAGTCTATCACCCGGACAAGAGATTCTCATTTCTCCTACATGGGACTTTACATTGCATGGTTACTGTGACTCTAATTAGGCTGTAACACCTCATTTTTCGGTCCAAAGATAGACCAAACTGAAATGTTGTAATTTGAAAACTTATTTAGTGGACTACTTGTGAGATTTACATTGCGAAAGTGGATCTCAACCCTCAATGAGGCTGAAGACAGTAACCTTATATGGTTTAAATATAATGCATGTTGATCATACTACCAGATGATGACTCTTAAGTTTAAGGCTCATAATATGAGCAGTTTGAGTCACAGGAGAGGCAACACCTCTTTGACAACTAAAAGAGTGACTTTACATAATGTAGATGAGCACTTTGAGTTACACGAAGGCAACACCCCCAATCCAACTAAGAGGTTGAGTTTTTCATAATGTGGATGCATGATCCAGTTTTTATACTTAGTTTCAATTTTTGAGATAAATACTTTATTCTTAGATTATGCAGAGCTTAATATGCATAAACACGAGGCTCATGGTTACCTATTCCACATACCTATAAACAGAAAATTAAACACATAGCCTTCAACTAGTGTCAGGGCATCATACCTGAAATCTTTGTCTTCGTGTGAACCCTTCAAGAAGTATGAATCGTAAGCTCCTCCAGTCCATATTACTCTACAACTCACACACAACTATTACTAAATAAGATTTGCGTACCTATTAGGCTTCAATATTAGTTTCGAGACTTTGATGCTTATACACCCTACCGACAATTGTTAAAATGCCCCAAAGTTACACCTTGCACAAAAATAATAATTATAACAACATAATACAACATTGATAGCTCACAAGCCATCCAACACATCACATATGCATTAGGGCCTCCACCCACATCATCATACATCACATGAACCCGAGGTTCCTGAATACATAAGTTACATAACCCAAAATAAATAAATCAAACAACACAAGCTCCAAAAATACACAGCATCAGGTACCATCCCCCACCATGAGCCTCTTGATGCAAAATAAATCAAACACCTATGCCGGCCACTAAAAGAGACATTCACTTGCATATATATAGGAAAACTACTAGTAATCAATCAAAGTTAAGTACGGGTCTAAAAATAACTACTGAGAATGTCAAATTGACTGATGGGTACAATAGTACCCACGAGGAATTACAGGAAACCAATAAATCCATAGCAACTACTCAACACATGGGTACTGGTGCCGGATCAACCTTGGCTACATTAGACCACAAAGTACCAACCACGCAACATAGAAAATAATTGGTGCTGAATCATTGCCGGCTACACCATACCACAAGCCAGCTCCCCAACCACACAAGGCCCATGCCAAGAAATTCCGCTGCTAGCAGGGATAGAAGAAGAGAGGAAGAAACACACAAAAGGGAAATCCATCACACACATTTATATCATACTATTTCTAGATCATCAGTTTAATAACTATCAAGAGATCTCAGCTTTAAAATTTTATAAACTACATGCAAAAATTCGTATAGAGGACCCAAAGTTGGTGGGATCCAACAAAACTCAATCGACTTTGTCCCATGGTCATAAATCAAATCCACGATAGAGCCAATCAGAGAGAGTCCTACAAACCTGGATGAGTTGAGTTCCTTATCTTAATTGGAAAAGCTCATTCTACATATTCTAACAAGTGAAAAGAAAACCCTAATCACTTGCTGACCAATAATACACGTAAAACAAGGCGAGACCACCACATAAGCATAATACACTAAGAGACATACCTAAATTAATTATCTTGCTTAATGATTGGTTAAACCTTGTTAGGTATGTAAAACTTGGCTTGTTGGTCCGGTATTTTTACAATCAGTTTTCCTTTTGGTTAAATTTGGTTAGCATATAGCTAGTCTGGTTCAATCGGGTTGGTGCTAAGTGGGTGTGTTTAGAATCCTTCCCACCCCTTTTCCTTTCTTTTCGCTTCCTTCCCTTCCTCCTGTTTCCCTTCTTTCCTTCTTCTTCCCTCCCTACCACTAAGTGCCTCTCCATCCTGAGGCCGTTGTGCCCTCGTACGATGTGCACATGCATCCTAGCATAGGGCGCAAGGGTACCCCCAGGGTGCTATTGCACAAGAGTCTGGTTGGTTTTTTATAAAACCCTAGCCACCCCCTTTTCATCCTCTCTTCCCCTCTTTTCCCAGCTCTGTCGCCGCCCCTCCTTGTCATCTCCGCCACCGTCCCAACCTTCCCTTCCCCTCTTCTTCCTTGCCTCCTCTGTCTCTTCCTTCTCCTTCCTCTTTTCTTCCCCGAGTATACCGCCTTCTTCCCTCTTTTCTCCTTTTTGCATGTTTGCATTGGTAGCATATAGATCCTTCCTAGAGCACATAGTTCTCATCATTTTGATCATGTTGATATATTAATCACCATCTTTTGCATGCTAGATCATTGTAAAGATATGATTTTTATATAAAGGTCAAATCTTTATTAGTTTTTGAGTTGTCCATTGTGTGCTTATTGATTGTGTGCAGTTAAATGTTACCTAAATCACTAAATTAAGGTTGTAACAATAAAAAGATTCCAACTTTATAAATTTAGGTCGTGTGCGAGTCATCTCTGATTATGTGCCAAACAATAATGAATCAAATAAGCAACATAATAATAATTTCCATGATTGTTTAATTATAAAACAAACTCACCATGTGATTTTAATTAAATTCATGATGAAGTTAATTAATTTGATAATGATAAAAGATTTAATTAGTAAAAATCACTATTTGTACAATTAGGTTGGGTGATTAGAACATCTCAATTCGCTCTTTAGGAGCTACCCAAATCTATCTAATTCAACATCTTTTAAGTTCCAGATCTCAATTCACCTTGGTAATCTAACTATTGGGTTACCAACTAAAGATTGAATTCTTAAATAAAAATTCTGATATTGTGTTACTGTTAGTGTGTTAGGATATCCCAAGCTTAGGTGTCTAGAACCTCGAACACACCAATAGAACCTAATATTTTAATTTTGTGGATTTAAGCCTAGTTGATATTCTTAATAAACTGATATCACCTTATGTGTTTGGCGTGGGATTTCCATCCTTGCGAATCGGTTTTTGCTTCAAGTTCGAGGGTTCAATGGGACCGAGGGGCCATTGCCACCCAGCAAAATAGTGTTATAGAAAATAAAAATAATGTGTCGTAAATAAGGAATAACATAGAAAATTTTACATAGTTCTTTAGGATTTAACTCAAACCCCTAATTTAATCCACGATAGTTTGATAACCATGAATCACTATTTACTTTGATTTTTAGGGTTGCACAAAATAGTGGTTTAGTCGCTTTTAACTTTATGTAACTTTGATAACCTTGACTCTAATACCCTAGTTCACCCCTTTTTGTCTTCAAACCTTCAAAATGTCTTTGCAGGTGCATCTGGAATGCCTAAAAACATTAGGATAACAAGTTTCGTTTCGATCTGAGGTTAATAAAGCCACTAAATAATTTCCTTTTTCTTTTTATCAAATCTAGACCAAACAGATAATCTTGGCTGCTTCAATTTCAAATACGGGGGCGACTTGATTCTGATCCAGACCAAGGTTGGTGGTTGTTTGAACCTTAGACGGGTCTGAAGCAGCAAAAGGACATAATCAGAACTTGACATATGGTCATGGGCTTGGACTAATTGCAAGGGGACACGGTTTCATGCCGGGTTGCACGAATCGGCGTCGCGCCGATCCGATTTCAGGGCTGACTCGGTTGATCTCAGCTGCCGCCCTCCGCCGTGCTTCTGCCGTCCGATCTCAGCTCCGCCCGACCTTCCGACCACGGCGGGCGAGGGCGGGTGGGCGGGCGGACGGGGGCGGGGCGGATCTGGGGGAGGGGGGGCGGGGCGGGCGAGGGCGGGGCAGGGCGGATTTGGGGGAGGGGGGCGGGGCGCGACAGGCGTAGGGCGAGGCTGGCGGGGCTGGCGGGGGAGGCGGGGCGCAGCGGGCGAGGGCGGGCGGGGCAGGCGAGGGCTGGGCGGGGTGGGGCGGGGCGGGGCGGGGCGGGTCTGGGGGAAGGGGGCGGGGCGCGGCGGTCGCAGGCCGGGGAGGTGCGGCTGCGGCGGCGGGAAGGAGGGCGGTGCCACTCAGTGGCATTCTCGTAATTAAAACTTGACTCGTGTTAAAAATAATAACTAATTCTAAATAATTAAAATTTTTTTAAAAAATATTATAAAATATAATACACACAATAATATTAAAATGACATCAATATTTAATTTTTATATATTTATTTTATGAGTTGTCAAATATTATATATGACCGATTTAGATCTATTCACACCGATTCGGATCTATTCAGACCGATTCAACTGAACCGATTCCTGGCCGATTTAGACAGATTTCGATTCCGATTCCGACTCCCTCAAAAACCGATTCCGATTCCGATTCAGATTCATGCAACCATGGTTTCATGCAGAAGAGATCACAGTTTCATGCAGAAGAGATCTCCAACCCATCTATCTTTCCCGATTTCTTCTTCACGACGCCCAGGCTCCTCCTTTGTCGACGGCGACGTACTTCGGAAAAGCTTCGTCCAGGCTACCAGGCAACAACTCTCCTACCAAGTAGCACCCAAGCTCTAGCTCAAGGGAAATTCCCAAGGTGACCCAATTTCTAGTAGCAACATTCTTCTAAACCAAACGTCCAATATTCTCGACTCTGTGATCGATAGGACTCCACAAAATAACGACTAGGCGGGGATCTCCGGTTCAAAGCAGCCAACTTGGTGGACTACTTGTGGGCTCTTTTTTAGCGATAAGGCAGCACGACTCTAACTTCTACGGTAACAAATCTTCAAGGCAGGGACGGTGATCTTCTTTCACAGTGCAGGTCATCTTCGGAGCCTCGACGGCCTCATAGCACGTCTCCGAACAGCATCAAGAGTTCACAGCAGCAATCGATGTCTCACGGCCGCAGAAAAACAGCGGTGGTGGTTCTTCTCCCCTCGGTGTTGGCAGCGACAAGGTGTCGGCTACACGATAGGATTCTAAAGCTTCACAGCGACAGTTCTTTGATGGCTCAGAGATAAAACTCCATGGCGGGGAAGAACTCCGCTCCGGTGGTAGAAAGCAGCGACCATCTTCTCGATGACAGCAAATAGCGACTCTAGACAACAACTTTCATGTCTGGCCGGCAACTTTGAACAAGACGGCAAGGACTCTAGCACTCCAAAGCAGTGATCAGAATGACTCCGGCCAGGTGAGGACTCCGATAATCTTTGGCAAATGCAAGGGAGCTCCGGCTAGGTGCAAGCCTCTCAACTATCCTGCGGGCCGGTGATCAACAGGGCTTCAAAGCAGTGACAAGCTCTGGTGTCTAGGGCAACAGCGGCAAGCATAGGCTCCTCTCGGCAAAACGGCAACACCAACAACGTCTTCTCACTTGCCCGATCGGCTCCGGCTGCATGGAGCGATTTTTCCAGCGCTGACCTGATCTTCTCCATCCGGTGATCGAGCTTTGACAACAGCTTGGCTTCTAAGATGGTGGCGGCAATTTCCTACTTCCACTTGAACGGCATAGGGACGCTTCACAGCTCTTCGATGACCCCAAGGCCATGCAACTCTCTAATCCGACTATGGTCCTCACCGGTAGTAATGGTCATCAAAGGAGCGGCAAACCCGAAGCTTCACGGCAGCGTGTTAGTGATGGTCTCTTTGAAGCAGCAACATGTCGGTTTAGAAAGGCGGCTCTCCTCGTCAAGACTTCACGGTGATGGGATCAGCAACTCCCTGGTGACAAAATAGAGGCGAAACATAGCTCTCCAAAGGGGGAAACAGCAACTCTTTCCGAGGCAGCATCTAGCTATCCGGTGGCTCAGACGATTAGAAGGTTCTGAACTCCCAAAGCTTCCCAATTGTCCACAATGACAAGACTCCTCGGCGTCGTCGGCTCTAATTCCTCTCCGTGGCACGACAAGGCGACTATCAGTTTTACAACAGCAGCAACCGGCGAGAGTGAGACTTTCTCCCTCTCGGCCAAGCAACTCAAAGATTCCAGATGGTCTGGCAGCAAGGGGATGGCAATCCTAGTAGCACTCCTTGTCAGCAGCGAACTCCGGCCTTTCCGGTGGCTCCGGCGAGTGGAAAGTTTGGATCTTTAGCAAGGATTCACTGCCATGGGTGACAACAGAACTTGGCAGCGACCCCCATCTCCAAGGCAGCAAGGGCAGACTTTGGCGTCACTGCAACTCGTCTCCTTGGTCAGTCAGCAGCGTGATGGACAGCAACAAGGTGTTGCGGCGGCGGCCATGCTCCACGACGGCAAGAAGACTGGAATGATCTCCAGGAGTGTTGGGCCTCGAAACGCAGGTGGATGGGTGGCTGTCCTCGGCAATCTTCTTATCTTCTCCAACTGGACAGCCAAGGCTCCGACGAGGCTACGAACAGTTCTCCCGGCCGGCAGCAGCACTCAAGGCATCACGACGGCAAGATGATTCCCACAACATCAAATGTCCAATAAGTTCACGTCTGGCCAGTGGTCGGAGGCTCCGGCATCTTTTTTTTTCCTGGAAATTTTCTACTCCGGTTGCAAACATTTAGGCTGGGTTATTTATAAAACTTGATAGTCCCTCTTTTCTACGACTAGTAATCACTAGCCGTTTCAACTTCCTTCACACATCTCCTCCCACAATCTCGGAATCTCAGAACTTACTCACGTAATTAGATAAGTACAAATCTATCCAAACATTCTATGCAAACATTATAATTTTGGCATATGGTTTATTAACCTATCAGCTTGTTTAACGATATCAAAATTCACGTATGAACATGTTTATAAGATCAGATAAGTTGAGTGTTTCTTTAACTTCCTATTGCATGTTATATATCCTTGATGGATCTTAGGCCTGTTCATGCATTGTATGTATGCAGTCATCATACAAGAGCGTATAGCTGTTTGCATCACTAGGCCACTCAGGGTTGGGCTTCCCATTGTAGGACGTGTAGTTCTTCTTAGGTCCATTAGGACTCTCTTCTTCTTGATCTTTTGTTTGTTAACGTGAATTGGTTTACATTGTACAACATAGTACTTTTTTATTGGTTCTCATTATATATGAGTCATTTAATCGATCTTCCAGATTAATAAAATTTCAAGGATGAGATCACTTAATAAGATTTTCAAAGTTACAAGATCCAACTTAAAATCTCACTTTAAAGTTATTTGAATCATCTATGCCTAGAACATATACTTGAATTACATTTTCAGATTTTGACTTGCACGCAAGATGGATGAGATGTGTGACGTCACTGAAGGGCCCAATCAATAATCACCTATAGTGCACAGTTGATGGATATGTATATGATATCAACTTACTACCTTCTAACATTGCTTATTTTACAGCATGTGTATGCCTCCGTTGAGTATATCCGAACCGTCCAATGTTGCAGTTATTATTAGCTAGGCTCTAATGGCTGTATTACCTGCATGCCACTGTGAATTATTATTCAGCCCATGTGTATGGTTACCAGTGATTATGATTATGTTTAGACCCTATTAGCTACTTGCCCATGATCTATGTTTTGTGGAGAAGCAATTGTTTCATTTCAGTTCATCGTGGATAACTATTTTATCCATTTTCCAGTATTAAGATTTTTCCTATTAACTATTTGGGACTCACTAACACTCATTACTGATGCATTTTTATATATTATGTAGCTTTTGGTGGTGCTTCGTGTTGTGTCTTGTAGGGACTTAAGTTATTTCTCGATATGTATGTCTTGTTTATGATGATGTCATGAGATTATGAACTATGTGATGATGTTGTAGCCGTGTGGCCATAAGACAACCTATGCAGGCTTGTGCCTTGTGATATGATATCATTATAATTTGCTGGCTTTTGTTTACCTAATTGTATTTTCCCTCTTTGGTAAACATAATATTCTAAGGTACACAGGTCTAACTAATTTTTTCCAGGTTTTTCGAAGTCCTAAAGGCTTGGAACTGATGGTTAAATAAATATTTAGGTAAGTAAAATCATGCTACTTATGTAAGTACATGGGGGTAAAGAAGGAATATGGGTTGGACGAGCTTCTGTGATTTATAGTTGTAAGAGAAGGGCCCATGTGTAGACCTGGCAAGTCAATCGCCTAATGAATATGAAGTATGTGTTAAATATAATGTGAATGTTTTAGAAATGAGACGTAACACCTTGGAAATTTTTCTGTGAATGTAAAATGATATTATAAAATGTTATGAGATTGTTCTATAATTGAATGATAATTATACATGTTGCGTAATTTTCCCATCATCTTATTTACATGGGAGACTTTGCTAGATTTTCTCTAAAAACTTAGTCTTTTTTGTAAATTTGACTCATCTAGGATATCCTACTTGCATGAGCTAAACCCTAGGTGTCTTGCATGCTTTTTGTGTGTTCTCTCCACATTAGATTCCCTTGGGTCCTGTCTTTCAACACCTTGAGTGGTTCCTTATGTCAGTTCTCCATTTTTGGAAGCCTGGTAAAGATATGCAAGATTAGACCATATTCATTGGTCTCCCAAAATTTATCAGTATGATTCTTTTCATTCTGTAGGCCGAATCAGGCTGTTAAGTTACAAGTACACTTAGTGTAACGACCCGCCCGAACCAGACCTGAGATTAGAAATTTTCTTCCACTTCATTCTGAGATTTAGGTGGTCTCCCAAGTCATTTTAAGATTAGTCATTATCTCCTAGTTCATTCTAAGAATAGAAATCGTCTCCTAGTTCATTCTGAGATTAGTCATTATCTCCTAGTTCATTCTAAGATTAAAAATCGTCTCCCAGTTCATTCTAAGATTGGGTGGTCTCCCAAGTCATTCTGAGATTAGTCATTATCTCCCAGTTCATTCTGAGATTAGTGCCGACAAAGGTTACCAGCTTGGGAAAATACAACATTTCAAATAATTATATGGACCTGGATAGTTTGTAAGTGAACTCACAGCTGTGACCAATGATCCTAATTTGAACGAGAACATAAAATTATATATAAATATAATTTTATTCGAGTAGAAATGCATGCAACTAAATGTCTAATATATATATGTATATATATATCATTATTAAAATTCAACAATATTAAATATTAAATTATTCATGTGACATAATTATTTAAATCCTACTGTACATTTTAAATTAATTATCTAAATTATAATTCGCAATTAACAAAGGATAAAATAATTATCAACTTATAAACAAATATGTAATTACTGTTATTAGTATATTTTCCTTCAGTTATAATTTTTAATCGCTATCATTATTCATAGAAATTTAATTAATTAAGTTGTTCGATTAAATTATTTAAAATAATTTGTATTTCCTAATTCAAAGATATTTCTAATTATTTTAAATTATTCAACTCAGTAAAGGTTTGAACTTTATTTATTTTCATTATGCTATTTAGGTTCGAGATTGCAATTTTTACCTGATTATAGTTTAATAACCTATTTTCTACCTTATTGACTCGTTATTAAAATAATCACTTTATTTACATAATATGAAATTTAATATGATAATGGTAAAATATTTATTTTATTAATTACTTATAATCATCCGATTTAAATTAATCGTTTATAATACATTGATTAATTATTGACCGTTTATCATTACCGTATTTTTTATTACTTATGGCGATTTCATACAATAATTAATTAGATTAGCAACTTTAACCTATAACCCATTAGAATAATTATTTTTAAAGATTTATTATAAGTTACTATTATTTTTTTAACACGAGTCGGTATCGAGTCAACCCATATTTACAAAATTGTCACCCTCCTTCTTCTCTTCTTCTTCTTCTTCTTCCCGTCGCCATTCTTCTCTTCTCCAAAAATAGGTTCGTCCTTCTCCTCCAACCATTATCTTGTCACCCAATTGAACCACCATCTAAACATCCCAACAAAGCATCAACAACAAGATAAAATCAGCAAGCGAGGAGGCCTCATGTGCGTGATTTTACAGCAGCGATCCAAGATGCCGTCCTGCACCAAACCAGGCATGTTCCTCTTCTCCCAGCCTCAAGACTCCTCCTCTCTTGCACCTTGCTCCAATTCAGATGTTCCATGACCTCATGCTGGCATCAAAACAGGAAAGATTGGCCACCTTTGGATGTTGCCTGGAGTATGGTCCTTCTCCTTACTTCTGCACTTCGCCAACATAAATTCCGGCGAGAAGGTTGTCCGTTGTAGACTGTTCCGGCGGCCTGAACTGCTGTGAAGGAACCCATGGTGCTGTCGACGAAGTACAACCGGTGTCTACCCCTTTGAACGTCCATTACAGCACCTACTGGAGTAGAACGTTGCCACTTCCATCACCCTTGCAACTACGCCCATTCACCGCTGCAATTCCGCCACCCACCGGAAACCAGGGACATGGCGAGCCCTCCCTTCGACCCAGCAGCAAGAGGGTCGTCGGGGTTATGAGGGCTGCCTTGAAATTGTTCTTACGGTTGCCCATCTTGCCAAAATTTTAGACTGCTCGGCCATGGACGGGATTCCAATTTCCAGTTTAGTTCTTGTTGTTTATTTTTTATTTCAGACTTTATTTCTCATGTTTATCAAGCTTAGTATCAATTAAAAAGACATATGAATGCATGAAAATTACGAATAGGGAGATAAGAAAGATACCCAAACAAGGAAGAAGCCTCTGTAAGGAAAATGAGAACTAGGCGGCTAAGATCTAAAAAATGACGTCCTCTTTCAAATTTATAAAAATGAAAATGAAGGCTAAGGTATGTGAAAACACCCCTAGACCTGTATTTATTTAACCGGGTAAATAATAAAATAGGTAAATAATTAACCAGGTAGAATTAATCGGGTAAAGAATATAACATATTTGGTCCTTCCAAGACCGCGTTCAGTCCTTTCTGGACCGCGTCCGCATCCAATTTTTTTTTCGGTCTTTACACTTAGTGGAAAAATCTCATACTTAGGATTTTATCAAATGCTTTTAACCAGACAATTTTTTGAATGGATTAAACAATATTTGAATGGGCTAAAATTTGGAATGGTGGGTCCTCTCACTCTAAGGTTTAGATAAAAGAATTTAGTAAGTGCTTGCCCATGGGAAAATATGGTATACTAGGCCCACTAAGGTCGGGCGAGGGTGCTGTTCACATTATTTTGGGATTCTACACCAATTTTCCTAAGTCTTTTTTATGGATGGGGAGACACCAAATGGGCTTGGGTAAAAAAGAAGAGTTAGCCAACACGGGGGCGTGAAGCTTGTAAACTTTCAGGTCCAAACTCAGTATTTGGGTCAACTGAACTCAGGAAATGGAGGCATTGACTAAGGTATTTTTGGACCTGGATGGATTTATCGACTTGAGAAATTTTTACCATGAGATCTACTAAGCCATTGCCTCCCAAATTTTAGGGATACAAACTGGGGTCTGGATGAAATGTCAAAAAATTTCACTACCAAACAGCTAGGATTTTGGATTTTGAAATAGGAGCTAGGGACCTAGGGCTTCACCTTGCTTTCCTGTCCACTCCACAAAACTCAATTGACTAACTACCTAAATGATTTTTTATCAAACCCAAACTTTACATGTTTCCCGTAGACATTTAGTGAGTCCATAGGTAGTTTTTATAGATTTTAATAAAGTCTTTTAGCCAACTCACCAAGGAGCACAATTTTAGAACATGGCATAATGCATCACCAACATAACAAGCACACAACGAAATTAGTGGTTTTGTTCAAGCATTTAATGATACTTATTTAGTTTGCTAATTTACCACAACATATCTAATATCATAATCTACAAACATGTAAGAGATAGCATTCAAGTACATCCTAACACTGGGTGGAAATTTTTGAGAAATTGGCAGGTAGGCCATTGGAGCCAATAAAGCTATCACCTTTCACCAATGTTGTCTCTATACATGCCCATATAGACATAATCAGATGAAATGTACATCATAAAACATGTAGATCAATGGCATCATGAGTCATATGCAACTAGAATCATATAAAATGGACATCTTCGCCACGAGATATGCTCGATTTACCAAAATAATACATACTACTAGCATAAGGAAAAATATATATCTATTTTTATACACATGCAAAAATGATGAAACAAAATCTTACATGCTTCTAACAGAGATATATACATCGTAAACATACATTAAAAAAATGTCATGCAAAGCAACCATACATTCATCTAAACATTGGAAAAGAGGGAAAGGTGGAACCTTTACCTCACAGGGAGCTAGGAGGTCTCTTGGGGTTTCTTACCTCAAAACTTTCAACTCTGTGGGTTTCTAGGGGCTTGGAGAGGGCTTGAAGAAGCTAGGGAGAGATAAAGAGGTAGTGGAAAGGAGAGGGAAGAGGCTAGGGTAAGAGTGAAGAAGTAAAGGAGTAAAAATGGTAGAGAAAGCCTTCTATTTATACGATGGAAAATAACCTCTGCCAAGCCAGGACATAGAAAAAGTCCAAATGTAAACCACGCACACAGTTTAACCAAACTGTATGCAAGGTCAGGTCAACTATCTGAGTGCAAAGGAGCTAGGGCAGCGCTTTTGTGCCAGAAAAAGGAAGGAAAATTTCAAATTTGGGCACATGGATGCTGGCCACAACCTTTGCGTCCAATCTTGAAGCCCTAAATGAAAATGCCAAACTCTTCCTTATCAATTCTTACCTAAGTTATAAAGTATAGGTGTATTTGATTTGAAAAGTATATAATTTTACATGAACTTAAAGTCTTTTTATTTATTTAAATCTACTAAATTTAGTAATATTTTGAGGATACATGGTGCACAATCCAATTTTAGTTAAAATTTGTTTTATTTTATCTGTACCAATTACTTCGTTAAGAACTATTATGATTAAAAGGGTAAAATTATAAAATAATAAGAGGCATACATATAGATTTTTCTAATAAAAAGTTAACATTATAATTAATAAAATATATACGAGCTTTCCTAATAAGAAAGAGTGAAACTGTAACAATAATAAGAAACATGCGGAAAATTTATATTGTTGATATAAAGACACCGGCAGACAAACAAAGGAAAATTTTCCTTGTTCTAGTAAAATAATTATATGGATGTTCTTTTCATTGAAAGCAAATAGACAAACTAGGTCCTAAAGAAACAAATGAGGGCTCCAATACAAAGCCTCAATTAATTGGTAGAGGCTGAGGGCTCCAATACAAAGCCTCAATTAATTGGTAGAGGCTAATATGACATATCTCAATTTAATTTTTATTGATCACCACTTAAAAGTAGAACCACATCATATGTATATCAGGACTAACATATCAATTGAAAAAGACCTTCACTAACATATCATAGAATTCTCATAAAAGGTGAAGGACAAGATTGATTCCATTTTTGGCCTAAGAGATAGCAAAATGGTTGGGGAATGTGAATAGCTAGGTGACACGGTCATGGAAAACCTTGAGAGTATAAGAGACAAGACCACCTTATACTCCATCATGGACAGGTTCCTTCCTACACACAACCTCCCTCCAAACCCAAATGGCAGGTAACCCATTCTGTGCTTGCAACCTCCAAAGGGGCTCTTCTTGAATCTTTCTGGCTTGAACTCATTCACATCACTGCCCCAGAGTTGCGGATCATGATGCATTGCTACCACATCTATCCAGATATTGGTCCCCTTTGGGATGTTGAGCCCTCCTGCATGGATTTCTTGTCGTGCTTGCCTTTGGACATTGGGTGCTGGAGAGTACAATCTGATAACTTCCTTGAATACCCATTCCATCTGCACTCATGAAATAATCAACATTAAAAACCAAATTTTTACTAATTAGCATATATAAATGTGACTTTTAACGAGAAGAAATTCACAACTTCATGTTTATCTTATTAAGAAGATGAATTATTTATGGAATCACAGATCTCTCATTGATCGTTGTATGCATTAGGGAAGTTTTATATTGTAAATTTAGAATGTTCGCCACATTTCTAATACCTCAAACGGATATATCGGAAAGGAAACTTACGTCTAATATTTACTAGGGAAGTTATATACTGTAAATTTAGAATGTTTACCACTTTTTCTAATAGCTCAAACTGATATATTGGAAAGGACACTTATGTCTAATATTTACTTCAACACTATTCCTTATGTAGACATCTCAACCTGTTAACTAGGCAAAATATTTGATATTTTAACATGTACAGAGATTCTAAGTTTGTATATATTGCCAAGCTAGCTAGCTTGCATGCATGTTGCTAAAAATTCCTTTATGCTATCATTTTGCATAAGTTAGAGAAAGGTAGTAAACTAGAACAATGAAGTTTCTTGTATTTCTAAAGAGTATATATATATATATGGAAATGATAGGGTATGAACTATTTTTAAATGTGAATTTTGTGAACCTCAATCAAGACTATCAACTTTTCATCTAATGATTCACATTGGGTAATTATTTATAGAACTATCTATAACTACCCATCATAATTCATCAATCTAAACCGTCAGACGAAAAATTAACCACTATATTGGAGCTTTAAAACGTTTACATTTATAAAAGGTCCATACGTATATATATATATATATATATATATATATATATATATATATATATATATATATATATATTGTCCTTAATTTTTACTTTGCAAGTTGTGAGATTATATAAGAGAATTTATAAAACAATGGCTAATTAGTCATTTATAATCTAAACTAACCTTTTCCATCTTTGCTAGCATATCGAACTCTAGTGGCTCTCCCTTTGTTACATCTGCAATCTCATCCCTCAACTTGCACTGCCACTCTTGGTTGAGGGCCAAAAGAAGCAATGTCCATGACAAGGCCAGCGCTGTTGTCTCATGCCCACCAAAGAAGAAAGTCTTGCATTCATCCACAAGCTCTCTTTGAGTTAGAATTCTCCCAACCTTGTCACCTGCACTGTTCCCTGCAATCAAATGGCTGAGAAGATCGTTTTGCCAAGCACAGTTGATGCTGGCCTTCCTTGAAGTGATGATTGAGAAGAGGAGCTCATCAATCTCCTTCCCAAGCTTCACAATTTGATGGGTTTTGAGAGGGTACATGAACTTGTTGAAGGGGACGCCTACTAAGCGAGAAGAGTTGAAGAGCAAGAGTTGGACTAATTTTAGCTTCTCGAAGACTTCTTGACCTTGCTTGTCGTCTATGCCAAAACTGGTCTTGGCTATGATCTCGGCCGCGTTCTCCGTTATGTAGCTTTCTATGTCAATATCTTGTTTGTTTGCTTGAACAAGATTGCGCCACTGGTCTAGCATCTTGGTTGTGGTCTCCACCATCATGCTTGTCATTGCCTGCAGTTCCAGACAAATGGAAAATCATATGTTAGTGGAACTCAATCTTGGTCATCCTGAAACAAGTTTTGGGCACCAGTTACTCTATAGAAAGGGTTTCAAAAAGCATTCTAATATGAGAAGTTCATAGCTTTAGCAAATTGATATAGATGTGAACTCCACTTTTCTTGATGATCAGTTATCAGTCATTATACGGTATGAGTCATTATCGATTTGTTGAATGTTAATATCCTGCGATGGACTCAATTGCTAGTGTATTAACATTTTCTTTGATGCAAGTCATGATTATAAAGTAGATCAATTTCTACATAATTAAATTAAATCTCACAATGAGAAGGTAAGAAAAATCTTAGTTTTCAAGAAATTCATTATTTTCTCATAAAATTACGTGATTTTTCTGTCTTTTCTCACACTCTTAGGTGGCTGACACCAGATCTCCTTGGGAAGAATTTTATTTTTTTACATATACATAAAGGAAAAGAGGTTGATAAACCTGATTAAGAAACTAGCTGCCATATTTTTAGCATTTCAATACCTTACTAAAAACATTAGTTAACAATTATATTTTAATAAGAAAAAGTTATAAATTTTGGTTTTGATAAGCATTACTCTTCTTGATATGTGTGCCATGCACATACACTTGTACTGTAAATTTCTGTCGTAGTAGAAATTTATATATTTCTGTGCATCTCACGGCAGTAATTTGTGTACATTTTTTACGCAAAAATATACATAAATTTCTGTCGTTGAGAAAACAATATATACATAAATTTCGGTGGTGATATGTATATTAATTACTGTGCCTATCAGAAATCCATGTAAAGATCAAAAAGAGAAGATACGAAGAGCGTAGAACAAAGATCAGATATTTAGGTTACTTTAAGATTAGCGGAGGAAAAAGCTGGGGCGATGATGTGTCTATGGCTATGCCATTCATCTCCTTCGGCCATGACCAGACCTTTTCCAAACAAAGGCCATCTATCAAGCTTGAACACATTTGGCTTCCCCCATGTTTTGCTCACAACCTCTGATGCAACTTCCTTCAGAAACTCCGGCTCCCCAATATACAAAAATGGCTCGGTTCCCAACCAGTAAGTGAACACCTTCCCTGCACATATAATATTATGCATACATATCAGTTCCAACTCCTCCCTGATGATTATATACATATGTATCCTCATCATGCAATTACTATGAATTAATTGTCAATATGCATGCAGCCAATTGTAGTTCTACAACAAAAGGTAATGAAGTATGGTAGGCTGTATAGTTTAAATATATGACACAAGCTCACCATATTTGGACCTCCAATGGGCAAAGTAGGGGAACACATGGGAGTGAATGTTGTGGCTCAGACCCAGTGGTTGACGGCCAGATGAGGAAGAAGCAGCCATCTCTCTCAAGTTGCCAAGAGGGAAACTTGGAGAAGGGCCGGAGAAACCATTCTTTCTGAGCTTAAGATAGCTCAGAAATGGAAGAACCCAAAACATGAAAACGGCTGCTAGGCATGCAAAGATGGCCAGCACAACCACAGAGAAGCCCAAGTAGTGCAAGAGCAGATGAAGGAACTCCATACATTGGAAATGCATTGTTTCTTCGTTCACAGATCAAATGAGAGATGAGCAGCTAACTATGGCGAAGATTATTGTTGCTGTTGTAGTAGTCGAGGAGATTTGGTGTGGGAAGGAGAGAATCTGGGATCATCCATTTTATAGGCCATCGGAGGGAGAAGGAAACGTAATTGGAAGTATAGGAATTGACACGAGGCTTCTAAACGAGTACTGCAGCCGAGCTCCTAAACGAGTAATGAGTAATGCATCAGAGGTTTGAATTTTGACCAACGAAAACCGGAGTTTGACGGTGAAAGCATTTCCGTGTCCTTATTTTAGCAAAAATCAACATATTTAATGTGCATATATATCCAGTGTAGTTTGCCGCCCACATTTGTGCCAAAATTTATACCATTTGGAAGATTTTAAGGGGTGAAAAATTTTAGTTTGATATTGAATCGAGCTAAAAACCAGACTTTAAAATCGAAAAATTTTCAATTATATCAATATTTATGTTTTATTTGAATTATTTTTAACTTACTTGCTTTGTTTGTGTTTCCTTTGGAAATGATTAGCATATAATATGAATGTAATATTTATGTTTTATGTAAGTTATTATTAACTTATTTGCTTAGTTTGTGATTCCTTTGGAAATGATTAATATATAATATACATGTTTAGAATACACTTAAATCAAACATGATTATAATGGTCAAAATACTAATTATTATAAGAAAATAATTAATCAAACATGACGGTGCACATGGAAAAAAATATTTTAGTTTCATCCTCTTTTCCTACTATCCGAACATGTAATTTTTTTAAAAAATTTTATATCATTTCATCTCATTACATTTCTATTTTATATGACTTTTTTTTCATTTATACTATTTTTATATCCACCAAAAACACCCTTCATGTACAATGCAAACAACGTCTCTCACCTGCCTAAACATTGTCGCATTGAATAATTTGATCTGTTTACTGCATCATGCGTGGTTAATATTATACTTTTATTAAATGCAAAGATATATCAATAATAGTAATTTAATTTTTTTTGTTTGTTATATAGTAAAATTTTCTGCGTGTTACAGCGGTCTGATGCGTGTCAGGGCTAATTCGTACAAGGTATTGGCCGGTCTTATATGCAAGAATGATATAATGGATAATCCGTTAAGGCGAGGTACGTGACGTACCAACCAAATCTCAAGGGCATTTTGCTTTGTCGTCAAATCAAAACCTGAGTCTTCTTTAGCCTCCTTTGACACAGTTACCCCAACTTCGTCATGTGATTCTTGCTTATAATCATGTAAACATGAATGTGGCTTAGATTGCTCCAAGTGTTTTGGCCGCAAACAACTATGCACGAAGTAGGCTGCAAACCACGTTGTAACTAATATATATATCTATATCTTTGGTTGAAATCCATGAGATTTGGTGCATGGACTAGCTTGAGAGCACTGGTATGATTAGGAAGGAAAGCACTTGGAAATTCTTGACCTGGTCTGGGTCCAAACACTAGAGAACAATAATTGTAAAAAGGCAGTGATCAAGTGCCAATTTTCTACACGGTACAGTAAGCAGAAATGGGTCATGGGCTCTAACCAATAGAATTATGAATTTTGTTCGTCGTTGAGGTTCGTGTGCGGGACAGCTTGCTCTAGATATTTGGACGGTTAGCGTGATTGGATTGGCCAATTATGACGGAGATCATGATGCAATACTAATATGCGTCCCATTAAGTTATATAGGTCCACATTCAGATAAGCAAATGACTGAGTTTTGGCGACGCTTGATAATGATGTTGTTGGAGACGTGAAGCGTCCGCACCGTCGATGACCTCGGTCGTCAACGTCCTTCCCGGGAGGAGACAAAATTTTTTGCAAAATAATGTGGGAGGAGTTGACTTTGATATTTGTCAATGTTGCAAGTATCTTTCTGGTTTAAAGGCAGAACAGGGTGAGGAATATCCTTTCAAAAAATTTGGCTAGTAGTTAATAAGAAATTGTTTGGTACGTCAGAGTTTGTACGCCTTATTTTAGATTAAAATCTAATTTTATAAATGATGGGACACATTGTAATAATATAATATTTAAAATATAGAATGCTATTTTAAAGATAGACTTAGATTTTAATTGAATAAAGAGATAAATTATAATAATTTAATATTTTTTATTTTTATTATATTTTAATGAGTTAAATTTCCTACATGGCATTATAGTTTTGCACTCTTCTCATCTAACACCTGCACTATAATAAGGGAATAAATTTTGTTCACAGATTTATTTTGAAAAGGTACTGTTCTCTGCTTTTATCAAAGCAGAAATAACTACTTAGAAAGAGGTTCTCTTATGGGTTATGTTTCACCAAAGGACTATTTTTATGAGATGTGTCTCTTTATAGAAGGGTGTGTTCTATAGAAGGGATATTCTTATGGGATATACCTCTTGATAAAAGACTATTCTCCTTTATTTCATCATACATCATAATTTTAGCATCATACATGCTATTACTTTGTAAAATACAATCTTTACGGTTACACGGTTATTTTTTGTGCCAAAAAAATAGTGGGAAAGATTTTCCTTGAAATCATCAGAGACTCATACTAATGCTAGATAACACAAAGTAATAAAACAAATATTCTTCATTTTTAACGTTGTCTTTAAAACTTCACCTTTTTGACAAAATCCTCTTAATATTCACTATCATTCTTCCTGACCTCTTCCCACATTTGATGTTTCGTCAATGGCCTCCACCTCACGACTGCCAATGTAAGATCCTTCAATTAGTTAGTTCATTTTGTTAGTCCCACTTCTAATGTCTTACTCGTGGGGATAGTCCTTACAATCTTCAAATTGGTTAATCATTTTTGAAGAAATTACTAGGCCTATCAATTTGCATTAATTAAGTCAGACCATTAAAGGTGGTATTAGAGCCAACTTAGAATCGTATTAACTAATAAGGGTCTATCTAAATATAGATAAGTAGGCTCATGAGCCGTAGAAAAGAATTTTACGGTTGGAATTTTCTTAAGGTGGGAGGAATATAAAATCTTCCAATTAGTTAGTCCCACGTACAACTGAAAGACTGGCCAAATCATGATATTATAATTCAAAAAGTTATTTGATGGACTGTCACGTACAAACTTTAAGGAAGATCTCAACCATCAACGTTATGAAGATAGACTACATACGGGATTTTCATATAATGCATGTTGAATCATACTACATAGGATGTATCTTAAATTTAGGGCTCCTAAATGAACACTTTGAGCCACAAGAGAGGCAACACCTCCCCAACAACTAAGAAGGTGAGTTTTTGAAAAATGCAATGATATGATCTGGTTCTTATACTTAGTTTTAGCGATTTGATTAGATAGCCTAATTTCTTAATGCAGATGAGTTACGATAAATTAAACACTGGGTCATGGTTATCTGTTCCACATACCTCGCAAGGATGAAATTATAAAGAGGCATTATACCCTAACACTTGGCCTTCACGTGGGTTCTTCATGTGGTATGAACCGTATGCCCATGTTTATCTACACACACACACGACTACATCCAAATACGTTTTGGGAACCAAAGTTTGCTCCTTGTTATGTTTTAGGACTCTGAGCCTTACACACCCTGTAGACAATTGTTAGTCGTTGCCCCAAATTATAACTCCACACGATAATAATAATAATAATAATAATAATAATAATAATAATAAGGTATTAAACACATATACGCAATCACCATGTCATAAACTCAATCCAACTCATACGTAGTTCACGAGAATTTAGGGCACATGCCCACAAAATAATACAATAATCCATAAAATCAATATGAATAAATAAGCAAAATAGCATAGAGCTCCTGCCACCACCATGAGCTTATGATTTGTGTGCCTAAGTTGGCCAATGCCACGTGACTTCACCTACATAATGTTAAGCTTGTGGGTTGGTGCTTACGAAAGCTATCTTATTTTGATGATGAAACTCAACTTATATGTTCGGCTAAGTCATATTGACGATGAAATTTAAACATAAATTGTGAGCATGTATATACATCAACTTATGAGTTCTGCCAAAGTTGCGGATAACTTGATGGACTATGGCATGATGGAATGGGTTCCGAAAGGATATGTTCTTGCAAAAACGTACATATCCTATGGGTAAATTTATTGTCGTGATTTTAGGGAATAAATTAAATTGGAAATGGGAATGATTAGACGATGTTTTCTTGGTTGTTTTTTTCTAAAAGAAGGAGAAAAGGTTTTGGTTTTTCTTATTTGTTCAACCAAGTTTTGAACTATTGTTGTTCAATTTTTTATTTTCGATTGGCTTTTATCTCGATTCTCTAAGATGTTTTATCCTTATGATCACAATTTGAGATCATTGATGACAACTCTCTAAGTCTCATGGTTCTCTTAAGTTGGCACATGGACTAATGTTGTTTTGTAGGTACTTAAGTTACACTTTTATTGAGACAAAAGGGGAGAGTTTAAGCCATGACCAAGGGGGAGATTGTGCTATGCGAGATTATGCTATGTGATCAAAAGGATTTTTATATGTACCAATCAAGGGGGAGAGCTTAGAATGCTGCTCTTCATTGGTGCAAGCTTACTTTAAGGGGGAGTATAGTATTTAAGTAAATGATTCATTAGGATTGGTCTAAAAACCATGTTACAAGCTATGCATGTTGCTATCATAAAAAAAGAGAGAATGTTAAGCCATGGACTTGTTGACATTTGGATTTTTATAATGAAACATAATTCATGTCTTGAATCATGAATCTTGTTCTAAGGTGATTCTTGATGTATTGGAACAAAGTTGGATATCAAAGTTAAGATTAAAGTCATGTGGACATGATCATTTATTGATAAAACGTTTGATTGAAGATAAAGTGTTTAGTTAAGTTATCATCATCAAAAAGGGTAAATTGTTAAGCCTATGGTTTGGTACTTATGAAGTTATTTTATTTTGATGATGAAACTCAACTTATATGGTCAGCGAAGTCATAATGATGATAAAGCTTGAACATAAGTTGTGAACATGTTTAGACATCAACTTATGAGTTTGGCCAAAGTTGTAGATAACTTGAACAACTGATGTGTACACAAGATGGGACAACATGAATTCATGACATGGATTTCTACAAGTATCTTAGCCAAATGTGGCAGTAAAGGGCTTTTGGTCAATTGCCATGTGATCATAGTTTGGTTAGCTTAATCATAAATGTGGTAGTTGGGTGTTTAGAGCAAACCTTGGAACTACTACTTGGACTTATGGAGGAACTAATTAGGCATCATTTGGAAGTCTTGAATCATACAATATGGAATTTGAATTTGAATGAAGTGGTGGAAATCTATGAGGACTATAGTGAACTCATAGTGGACAAGTTTAGACGACTTCAGATTTGGACATGTCATGGTGAACATAATTTGAACATGAAGTCATTGGACTTTGAAGTTAGTCTCTATCATGATGTCTCAGACATGGATATGGATATGAGCTAAAGCTTTGATGGAACCTTGAAAACTGGAATATCTAGGTGGAGCCTAAAGCTTTGGACTTATTTGAATTCAAACTTGAGAGGGAAACTTACATGGGAGTTTGGAAGAGCCTACTCACATTAATGCTTAAGGGCCGATGGTGCATAAAGTTGTGGACTTATGTGGGAATATAAAGAGCTGGGTGCAACGTGAAAGAGCTGCCCATTATCCAAGCATTCAAAATGCTTTAAAGTGTTATAGTGTCAAAGTTTAGTTTGGAATAAGGTTGATAACTAAATTGGCTATAAGCTTTTGGATAATGCTTCATTCTTCATCATTGTGGTTTAAAGAGATCGTGCTACACTTGGTGTATATTACATCTTTTGTGTGTTTTCTAAAAGATCTTATTGATCTTGTGAGAAACATTTGTAAACAAATCGGTTCTGATCGGTCTCCATAAGATTGGTGTATGCTTTCACTATTGGCATTTGTTTACTTCGGGGTATGAAGTGGGATTGAGTGGTGTCGTAATTGTAAGTGTCAAGTTTTGGCTTGTGAAGTCGAGCTAGAGGTCAAGAGGTGAAGAACAAACGTGCCTTGTTAAGCCTGGTTGGATTTAAGACCAGTGAAGAACAAGTGGTTTGTGAAGCACTTAGGTGAAATTAGCAAATGGGTACTCTGTTACACACGGGAATATGTGAAAACTTCTAAAAAGCCTCAATGGACTATAATAAAAAATAACTAATTTTGAAGATTATATAACTTGCTAGTTTTCAAAACTTCTAAAGAGCCTCAATGTTCATGCATGTGATTGCTGCCCCCACAAATCAGTCTTTGTTTCCGGTTGGATAAGTGGGTTCGGTAGGACCAAAGGTGTCCTTGCCACGCAAAGAAATCGTGCGAGCGAAAAATAAAATGCCAAATGAAGGAATAACACCCAAGATTTTGACGTGATTCTTTCGGGTTCAACCAGAATCCCTAAGTCAGTCAACGGTGAGATTGGTACTCACGAATTCACAATTTTCCTTAATTTTTACAAATGACACTAATAATAGTGAATTTTGCTACCTTTGTTTTGCTTTGCCAATGTAATTTTGCTTCCAATGCCCGTTTCGTTCCTTTCTTGTCTTCAAATCTTTGAAATAGCCCCACCACTCTCCAGAGTGTTTAAAAACGGTGGGGTAGCAAGTTTCATCTCAATCCAAGGATAGGAAGGCCATCAAATTATTCCTGGAGTGATAATTGAATTAACAGGACCACTTCGGGTGGTTTAGAACAAAGAAATGTTTGGGCCGGGTGGCGTACACAGGTGCTAGAGATTTTTGGGGTGGAGAACAATGTGCTAGTCCAAATCTAGTCGTGGATGGGCCATAGACGTGGTCTCAGATCTAGATCTGGTCACGATTATGGTCAACCACGGGCAGCGGAGCTGGTCAAGGATCTGGACAGGCTGGCATACATGGACGACTGTAAATAGGCCCGACAGACTCGTCTTCTTTGGTGGTGCAACAGCGGCTTTACGGGATCCAATGGCGGCTTTCCCAGCGGCTGAGGCTAGTGGAGATTGCCTTGATCGATAGATCTCCAACCGATGAGTGTCTTGGCTGTGCTACGGTGGTCTATGGCAACACTAGACGGTGGCGACAATGTCGGAAAGTTTTGATAGAACTTTTTTTGGGTTGGGATATATTGCCATTTTTTGGCGACGGTGGTGACTTACTGCGGTGGTAATTGACTTTGGTTTGTAGCTGGCGACAAGGGTGACCTATTGATGATGGCAGCTCTTCCTGAAGTGGAGTTGATAGGCCAGGTGGAGTTCGAGAAGGTGGCCGCTTGCTACTGCCGTGCTGTTCTGGCGATGGTCTTTCGGGTGGTTTTCTTGAGAGTTTGAGGCTCTTCGGCAATGGATCCCGACTTGGGTTTGTTGGAGGTGTTGAGGAGAGTTGGTGGAAGTATCCGTCTACCAAGTGGCAGCCTGGGCTGGCTGTACGGAGGCCGGCAAGATGGTTGCTTCTATGCACTTTTCTACTTTCTTACTTTGGCGTGAATTTTTTGGCATGTTTTTGGGTGACAGCAGGCTCTTCCGGCCATATCTTTTTGCTGGGATTTGTTGTCGGCTATGAGGGGAACTTAGTGGAGGTGGTTTCTTGGTCACTGGAGGCCTTGGCTGGCTGGATGATGGTCTGCAACTCTGTTGCTTATTGGACATCATCACTTGCGGCAGGGACTTCTCTAGGCTTTATCCAGAGAGGGCGGGTGTCTTTGAGGGCAGCTAGCTATCAACCAGATCTTGTCAAGGGCACTCCTACCTCGGATCTGGTGGGCTTGGGGGTCACCAGAGTTGGATCTCCAGCGAAATGGTTCCTCCCTTCTCTTCTTCCTTCCTGCTTTTTCTTCTTTTCTTCTTCTCTTAGCAGCAACATCAAGCCTTCCACTTTGAATTCATGTGGTGAAGCTCTAGCTAGGTGGTGTCGGGGAGTACTCCAAGGTCGGCAACAATTGGTTGAGGGGTGCTAGAAAGGTTCTCTGGCAAGGGGCTCCTCCCCTTATCCTCTTTCCTTGTCTGCTTTTTTTCTTCTTCAATTTTCTTTAAAACAACGAGCCCCTCCTTCTCCTTTACCATTTGGGTGTTTAAAGATGTCTTGGGGAATTTTCAGTTCCACAGTTCGAGGCAACAAATTAGACCTTCTCAACCTCTTATCTTCATCTCTTATTATCTCCTCCCCGTCTTGTGTATTTGCCCAGACCAAGTCATTGAGGATAGAAGAAGGAAGTGTATATGGGTTATTGGACCCGAACATAGGCAAACATGTTTATGTTTGTAGTCGTTCATCAGCCCCCTCGCCAATTTTTCACAAATTTGAAAGAATAATCGGCAAAATATAACTTGCATTTTTTTATTTTTCTTTATTTTTCCTTTTTGTTTTGCATAAGCTAGTATAGGGCAACCCCTGCTGGGTCACTGTTTGGTAACTGAACATCATTTTGAACTTGAGGAGTGACTTCTTTACTGGACAACTGTGGTCTACAAATCTAGATTTATTTCTTTCTACTTCATAGATTTGGGCGGAAATGTGAGAATGAAAGATTTGTCTCTATTATCATATGTGGCTTTTTCTTTAGGGCATCAAGCATCTTTGGCGACAAGATCATATGATGCCTTCTTTTCCTTCTATGGTGTGGAGGTGATCTTGTTCTTTTGCAATGCCTCTTACTATTTGTTTAGTTTTTTGCTGCTTCTCTTTCAGTACTTTTAGTAGTAGTGAATTTGATTGAAGCCCCAACATCTTGTCCAATATCGAGTTGGATGGTGATCTTGATGTTTTTGGTAGTACAAACATGTGAAGGCAAACAACTATTCCATGACTTGTGTTGAAATCTTCTTGCTCTTCGAGTATATTTTTCAAGTCTTCATTGTTGGTGATTGTGATAAGGTACTTCAAAATTTTACCTGGTAACTGCCACTTGATCATGAAAGGGCTGCTGGTTGAAAATGTACTCCTGATTCGAGCAACAATATTTGAATAAGAATTGTCATGATCTACCGCAACAAGTCATGTGTCACCTCTAATGTAATGTTGCTTCCTTCCTTTGATTATCATCTTTTAGTCATAGCTTTACATCACACAAAGTTTTGTTTCTCCATGTTGTAGTGAATTCTTCGACTTGACTTCCTCTTGAGTGGAAGTTGTTTGGACAACAAACTGGTCTTCTATCTTTTCTTTATCAAACTTCTTTTCTTCACATAGTTTCATGCCTTGATTTGCTTGAACTTCAAACTTTTGCATCGACAGAAGTGTAGGGAATCTTTTCTTCACTTCTTCACTGGAAGCAAGTGACATTTCCATGTCTTTGGCCTTAACCTTCGGGACATCAATTTCCTCATTTTCCTTTCTTCATCTAGCTTCTCCTTTCTCTTTTGAGATTTCATTAGTAAAAATGAGTGGCTCATTTTTATCACATTGACAGTTGGAACTTTGTACTTGATCTCACCTTTGTCAAGAACTCTTGGATCTTTTCTATTAAGTTTCAACATCTCACTGTCAGATGACCCAACCTTTGATAAAATCTACAAAACTTTTCCTTCTTCTCATTTTCTAGCTTTGGAAAATTTTTTGGAGTCCAGAGTGTGATCTTTCCTTTGCTCTTCAACACGTCAAACCATCTCTTAGTATCTCTAGTGTTGAAAGTGTAATCTTCTATATTTCTCTATTCATGTCATTTTCAAGGCTCTCAAGGCACATATCTTGGATTTTCACTTTCATTTTTCATCTTCACTTGCCACTCATGATCCATCTCAGTGATTTCTTTGCTTGAAGCTCCTTCATTCTTTGTTGAAACTTAAATTATGTTGAGTTCTTCATGTATCAAGACTCTTTCAAAAAGTTCTTCAAATGTATTGCATTGTGCACCACTTAGGAACCATGCGGCTAATCCAACATTCATTGCACATATGTTCAATAGTTCTTTGATCTCTGGAGTCTCCATTTGAGATGACAAACTTCTAAATCCTTTCACATATGTAAAAAATTCTTTACCTGCCTCTTTTTGACATTGCCTTAAGTGGTCAATCTTTATCGGGATCTCCATTGACTAAAAGTTGGATATGAACTGCTCAATGAGTTCCTCCTATGAGCTGATCGATTTGGGTGGGCAGTTGTTGAACCATCTTAGTGCATTGCTGCTAAGAGATGCCGGAAGTTGTTGTAACTTTAGCTTTTCATTTGTTGAGATCGCTCCACACTCAATCTCAAAGATTGTGATGGTTGCTGTCTCCATCAAACTTTGTGAAGATAGGACACTTATACTTCTCAAGCAAAACTTCTATGTAGCGTTCATTAGCTAATGGTCGAAGACTCTTGGTTACTTCACTCGATTCTTTATCTTTCTTCTTGATCAGAGTAGTGATAAGTGCAGCTTGTGCATCCATTTTGGCTTTCAACTCTTCATAGGAAAGGTCTAACATTGGCGCTGCTAGCATAGTTGGCAATTGGGCTTGTGGCTGGCTTGCCAGCAAAACTGTAACAGCACCTGTCATTTGCCTTGTTAGCATTGTTGGTTGTGCCATTGGAATAGGCACAGTGGTTGTGATTGATGATCGGAACGCCATGGAAGATGGTTGTTGGGAGCATGCAGGGTCATACTGTAACACCCCGTTTCGGCTCACCCGTGAACCGACCCGGAAATGTCACCGGCGACCGAACCGTTCGCTAATCTACTGGGTTCGGTTAAGCCGACCCGGATCTACCCTCGGTGTCTCAAGATGGAGATGCAAACATGAAATGCATAGATGGGATGCGTGGGTTCTAACGTAGTCCTACATGCATGCTATGATGTACAAGCAAAGACAAGACAAAATAATAAATGAGAAACCAAAAGAAAATATATACTATTTTATAAAAATACGGTAACACATACTAATCTACCATGACATTCAACCATTATCTCATTCGTTTTTACCTGAGCCGAGTCTGAACTCCAAACTCACTACTCATTCACATTTATCCATTCATTTCATATCAAGCAATTTATCTAAACAAACACATCCAAATTATCATTCACGTAGCATTAACACATCATTATTATACATTACACGCGGCAGGTACATGTGTGCGCGGTTCCGTGCTGCTCCTCCGCAGTCCCGACAGCTTTCATCGCTCGCATTCCTCACCTACATATATATAGAAAAACCGTCAGTAACGAGTGTTACCGGCCCGGAAAATAACTAATATCAATCTGGCACAGGAGAGCAAACTCTCCTGTTGAATCAAAACCATATACTTCCTCAAGAACTCTCATCAGGGCACATACGGGAGCCGTCGCCATCGGGTCGACAGCGTCCCCCTATCTTTCACATTCTCATGCCTCGGCCATTTCTCTATTGCTTCTCGCGTCAAATCTCATTCCTTTTCGCCCTCTGCACCTTCCATATTACTCCTGGCCTTGAGCACGAAGGCCGAGTACTCTCGGGCAGTCGCCTTCAGTACCCTTTGAAACCACAAGTCTAGACATGCGCTGCAATGCAGTACCCGTGAACCTCCACACTTCTCCGGGTTTGAGGAACTCAAAGGTGGAGTTGTCAGGATCCCTCGGGAATGAAACGGCTTGTACACCATTCCAGAGCCCACTATCGACCCACACGTGCCCGCTCGCGTAGCACGGTAGTCGGATTTCCCTCATTCAGTCTCTCACTGAAAACGCGAAAACTATACATATATATAGGTCTGGGTTGGGATTTATACAATAGGCCCGAAGGCAACATGAGCTGGATCTGAAGTTCGAAAACAAACTCGAGGGATCTCATCCTCGAGGGTTATTAATCCGGAAAAGAACTGTTGGCTAAATGGCCCGAGTTAAGTGGGATCCGATAAAACGCCACTTAACTCGTCCTGCACATAATAAATCAAATACACAAGAGAGTAGCGTAAATCAGAGAACGAGTCCTAAACGGACCTGGTAGAAGCTCCAAACGGGTCCACGCGCCTAGGCGGCGAGCTCCTACACCGTACCTACACAATCAAGCTAAAAACTAACGCCCGCATGATGAATCACATATCCTATAGCATACACACACAATCAACACAATCACACGTCAATCAACACACATCAACCTATATCAATTCTAGCGAGTCTACTTAAGCTAGTTTGATTAGATCATGATTATTACTTAATAACCCTAATTAGTTTCATAACTTCTATTTTTAACACCACACAATCAAACAAATTTCATATTTTTATCCTTAATCAAATCTACATTTATATATATTATTATAACACACAATTCACCAATCCTAGCATGCAATTCTAATAATCAAAACTTTCAAATAATTAAATTAAAATAAATTATACCTCGCGTCGTCGAAAATCGGCGACGGCTAGGGTTTCCGTTTCGTGGCTCGAAACTCGACCTCGGCACCTAGCGGCGTCCGAAGTCCGATCAGATTGGACCGGGTGCGTTCGGCGGATGATCCGGCGAATTTCCCACAAATCCAATTTCCGGCGGTTCCGGCGGTTTTCCGGCGAGTGTCGGCGGTTTTCCGGCGGATTCCGACGGTTTTCCGGCGATGATTTGGGACGGGGCAATCAGGGGGTCTATCGGCACCAGCTCGACAAGCTCGGTCCAATGGTGGTGTCAAACAGAGTAGCCGAGGCGGCGATAGCCGTCGACGGCGGCGTCGAAAGTGGGTGGCGGCGGCGGCGTTCTCCGATCGAGGCTCCGGCCGGCCTCGACGGTGGTCGGGACGATGGGGGAAACGTCGGCGACGTCGAGGGGGTGGTCGTCGGGGTCACAGCGGCGGCGGCGCGGCCCGGACGGCGGCGGAATCAGTGGGCGGCGTGTCGCGGTTCGCGGGCGGATTCCGGCGTCGTGGCGAGCGTGACGGTGGCCGGGGTTGGTCGGGGCGGCACGGCGACGGCAAGGCGGGGCGGGGCGGCGTCGATCGGCGGCCAGGCGGCGTCGGCCGTGGCGGCGGTGGCGCGCGAACAGAGTGGCGGCGGCTAGGGTTTAGGAAGGGGGAGGGTGTCGGGGAAGATGAAGTGATGTTCTAGTGGCAAGCTTCGTAAATAAGTATTGACTCGATTCCGACTCGAGTCAAAATAATAACTAGTTCGTAATAAATTCTAAAAAAATCTAGAAAAATATGGAAAAATCACATAAAATAAAACAAACACAACAACATCCAAATGGCATGCTCTATAACTAATAACCCACCCGAATATAATCAAACGCGTCCTAATGCGTTATTCGGCCTAAAACTATTTCTACGATCAAACATATAAAAAGAAAAAATACTGCATACTTTCATATATTCAGATAACTCGCATCTCACCATCTTCTCGACGTTATCATCATATATTCAGGTACACCTGACTCTCATCGCTCATAACTCACGGCTGGTCTCGACTCAGCACGCGATTCATGAAACTGACTCGACTCGAACCAACGGTCGAACCGACTGGTTCGGTAACGTAAAACCCTGACTCGAGTCACGGGTTTTACACATACCATTGGTATGGGTATGGTGGTTGGTAATACGGTGGTTGTGGAAACCACACAGAGTGTGGAAGTAGAAAAGGCTCACTTGGACTTGATTGTGACACTTGAAAGTGTTGCACCCAAATATGTTCAGGTGGTGAAGTTGATGTTGTAGATGCTTGGTGGATGGACCTGATACTTGAAATCAAAGAAAAATTGTTAATTTCATGAGGGATGTTGGCTTGATCCCTCAATGTTGTGGCAATTGTTCTTGTAGATGGGAGTGAAGTTGATACAATTGGATTTACAGAGGTTGGAGACATTTGTCTGGCCTCCAGGGGTTGATCCATTGTTGGACATTGCATGAGATGGTCGTCTTCTCTTCTCAACGAGCTCCCAGCTGTAGCAATAACCCGTTGCATCTGGGTGAGCACTTGTTGCATCATATCTTCGATTCATTGCATTTGCTCTTCACTTTGGCAGAATCTTTCTTCAATAGCTTGATTTTGTACTTGTCCCCCACTTAGCTGATTTGTTGGTGTCAAAAGCACTTGTATGGATTCTTAAGGTTGGTTCATCTCTTCATTGCTTCTTGGACTTTGGTTGCCTTCTTCTCTTATCATCATTCTTCTACTTGGAAGTAATTCCTTCTTCATTTCCTTTGTTAAATGCCACTTCGAGCTGTTGGATTCTTTCACACACATTTCTCGCTATGTGTTGGTTTGCTTCCATGTTTACTTCAGACTATCTTTGCCTTCCTTGAATTGATGTGGATGGATCATCTTTATTAACACTCCTTTGTCATGCCACATTCCTTGTCTCTGGCACCATTCTTCTTACTCGTATAAACTTCTTCAAACAACATTGCTACCTTCTAACTGGTCCCCAATGGAGTCACCAAAACATGGTCGGGAAAAGAAATCGTGTGAGTGAAAAATAAAATGGCGAATGATGGAATACCACCCAAGATTTTTACGTAGCTCCTTAAGCTTCAACTTGAATCCACGGTGAGATTGGTATTCACAATTTCACTATTTTCCTTGATTTTTACAATTTGCACTAATAATAGTGAATTTTGCTAACTTTAATTTAATTTGCCTTTGTAACTTTCATTCCAATGCTCTGGTTCTTCTCCTTCTTGCCTTCAAATCTTCAAAATTACCCCACCATTGCATCTAGAGTGTCCAAAAATGGTTGGGTAGTAAGTTTCGTCTCAATCTAAAGTAGGGAAGGCCTTCAAATTATTTCTAGAGTGATAATGGACAAAGCTGGACCACTTCGGGTTGGTTAAGAACAAATAAATGCTGGACTGGGCAGGGAGGCATCCACAGGTGCTAGAGATTTCTAAGTGTGCTGGGCTGGAGATGGCGTATATATGCCAGTCCAAATCTGATCCCGGCGGGCCATGGACACCGTCTCAGATTTGGGTCAGGTCACGATATCAGCGATCACCCAGATCAATAAATCTTCGACTGATGAGTGTCTTATCACTGATACGGTGGTCTATGGCTACGTTGGACGGCAGTGACAACGCCAAAAAGTTTTGACAGGACTAATTTTTGGGATGGGATCTATCGCCGTTTTCTGCCGATGGTGGCGGCTTATTGTGGTGGTAATTGACTTTGGTTTGTAGTCAGCGACAAGGGCAACAAATTGACGATGGCGGCTCTTCCTAAAGTGGTGGTGATTGCTCAGGCGGAGTCCGAGAAGGTGGCCACTTACCACTGCCATGCTGCTCCGACAACATTCTTTCGGGTTGTTTTCCGATGAGTTCGAGGCTCTTCAGCGGCAAATCTCGACTTGAGTTTGTTGGAGGAGTTGTTGAGGAGAGTCTGTCGAATGTGTCAATCTGCCAAGCGGTGGCCTAGGCTGGTCGTATGGATGCCGGCAACATGGTTGCTTCTCTGCACTTTTCTACTTTGCTGTGCAGCAAGCTCTCCCGGCGGTATCTCTTTGTTGGGATTTGTTGTCGGCTATAAGGAGAACTCAGTGGAGGTAGTTTCTTGGTTGCTAGAGGCCTTGGCTGGCAGGACAATGGTCTGCAACTCTGTTGTTTGTTGGACGTCACCATTTGCACCAGGGACTTTCTCTATGCTTTATCCGGCGAACGAGGGCATCTTCGAGGGTAGCTGTCAACTGGATCTTGTCGAGGGCACTCCTACCTTTAATCTGGTGGGCTTGGGGGTCGTCGGAGATGGATCTCTGGCGAGAGGGTTCCTCCCCTTCCTTCTCTTCTTCCTCCCTGCTTCTTCTTCTTCCTTTGTTCTTCTCTTAGAAGCAACGGGAGCCTCCCACTTCGAATTCCTTTGGTTAAGCTCTCAGCAGGATGATGTCTGGGAGCACTCCAAGGTCTGTAACAATGGGTTGGGGGGTCGCCAAAAGGTTCTTTGGTGATGGGCTCCTCCCCTTCTCCTCTCTCCTTGTCCGCTTCTTTTCTTCTTCATTTTTCTTTAATGCAATAAGCCCACCCTTCTCCTTCACCGATTGGGTGTTTATAGACATCCACGGGAACATTCCACAATTCGGGAGCCTTAAATCTGACCTTCTCAACCTCTTATCTTCATTTCTTCATATCTCCTCCCCATCTTGTGGAATGGTCAGGACCAAGTCGTCAATGATAGGAGGAGGTGTATTATGGGTTGTTGGACCCGAACACGAGCAAACATATTCATGTTTGTGTCCATTGAATATATATATGAAAATGACAGTGTGAACCTTTTTTAAATGTGAACGTCCTAAATCTGTATCATGACCGCTAATTTTTCATCAAACAATTCACATTGAGAAGTTGTGGGTGGGTAGATATGGGTAGTTCTATCAATAACTATAAAATGCGAACCACTAAATGAAAAATTGATAACCATAATTAAAATTTACATATAAAAAATGGTTCTCCCTTTATTATTTGTGTACATGTGCGTGTGTTTGTATATTTTATATATATATATATATATATATATATATATATATATATATGGTGGGGAGGCTATGCTACACTTTTCAACCGTTGGATTCTATCCAACAGCTGGAAAAATCCCCCCCCTCATTGACGATCGCCCACCGCCCCCTGCCATTTGCCTTCCCGGCCACCCACTGCTGCCCACCTTGCATGCGTAGCCCCGGCCACCAACCCTGGCGTGACCTTTGGTGACCATCCATGGCCTCTTCCTTCCTGGCCACCTATTGCCGCCCACCTTGCATGACGACCCCAGGCATGCGCCGTCCAGGCCTAGGGAAGAGTTGGGAAGGGGGAGGGGGAAGAGGCTACAGATGGTTGCTGGACGTCGTCCTCAGGGTTGGTGGCCGGTGGCGACGCATGGAAGGTGGGCGGCAGTGGGTGGCTGGTGGCGATGCATGCAAGGTGGGCGGCCGTGGGTGGCCGGGAAGGAAAACTGTATGGAGAGGGGAAAGGAAGGGAGGTGGTGCCGAGGTGGCGATCACATTGCCCAGCGGCATTGTTGGCTGGCAGAGGGCGGCAGGCGTCGAGGTCGCCGGTGGTGGGGTGGCACGGCAAAACAGAGGGGTGGGGGCATCGGTCGTTAGGGGAGAAGTTTGGGATAGTTTCATAATAAAAACTTGACCCAGTTTTGACTCAAGCCAATATTACGAAATACATCCCAAAAAATATAAAAAAATATAGTAAAATACCATAAAATAAAATAATCGAGTTCTAACTCGAATAACATACTCTAAACCTAATAACCCACCCAAAAATAATAAATAATACATCCTAATGCGTTAAATGCCATAAAATTAATTCTGTGATACACTATATATGTATAAAAAGACTGCGCATACTCTTATATAATCTGATAACTTAATTTTTATGTTGCATTCATGACTTTTTCTTCATATACTTGGGTACACATGACCTACATGACGCATACGCATGTCAGAATATATAAGAATATTAGGATGCGTTATGCATATTTTGCATTAGGACGAGTTATTTATTAGTTTTGGGTGGGTTATTAGGTTTAGAGCATGTTATTTGAGTTAGAACTCGACTATTTTATTTTATGGTATTTTATTGTATTTATTTTATATATTTTTGGATTTATTTGTAATATTGACTATAGTCAGGAGCGAGTCAAGTTTTTATTACAAAATTGTCATCGTTTCATTTTTCTTCACCAAACCTATTTTCTCTCTCATTGACTGATACCTTTGTTTTTTGTTGTGCCACCACCGCCGGCTACCTCACTGCTGCCATCACGTGCACCATCACCGGTGCCTGAAAAGTGAAGATCTTTGAGATAGGAGGTTGTGATTTGGGTGGTGGCCAACAATATGTCACCGACGACAGTCAGGAAACAGAGGAAGCGGCCAACAAAGGGGGCTCACTGCTGGCTATTGAGGCAATCAGGCCGCCAGCCGCGAAGGGGATGGAGATGCGGCGGATTTTGGCGAGTCCTCGGCCATGCAGTGAGCGGCGGGTGGTGGCCAACAAGATGCCGCCACTGACCAGCGGGAAACAGAGGAAGCGGCAGGCAGCGGGCGGATATCGTTGCGACCGGGCCGCGAACGGCAAAGGGGACCAAGGGGGGGCGGCAGCGGTGGCACGGGGAGGGGGAAGGAGTGGTCTGGGCCGATGTTATGCTCGAGGCCGAAGTCGGAGGGGTTGAGGACTATGTTGGCATGGAGGAGGCCAGGCAGCGGACTACGAGCTTGTGAAGCGATGACCACCAGCACGGTAGCTGAGGGGGTGGGGGAAGGAGCTCAGTGGAGCGGCGAAAGAAAGAAGGGGGGAGAAGAGTACAGGGGATTTTATCCAATGGCTGTAAAAAAAATCATGTACAACCAACATGGCTGTGCCGTAGTACAACAAACTTATATATATATATATATATATATATATATATATATAAACACATATGGAAATGATAGAGTGCGAAACTTTTTTAAATGTAAACTGTAAATCTACATCATAATCGTTAATTTTTTTGTAACTGTTTAAATTGAGGAGTTATGGTAGGTAGTTAGGGGCAGTTCCATAAGCAACTACCCAATGTTAGATGAAACGGTTCCAATTGAAGTTTACAAAGTTCTCGTTTCTTATCATTTTCACGTGACGTATATATATATATAGTCCATGATTTCGAGATATCACAGTTCCAAAGTGGACATCAGGCGGTCATTGACATCTCCATGATACACATCTGGAGCAAAGTTATCATGTTTAGACGCTGCTCATTTCAATTATACATGCAATATATATGTCACATCTGTTATATCCCTTGCAAATATTGATCCTTGTATCCAACTTAACCTTAAATACGAAAGGTTGTGATTTAGTGGACATGATATGATGGGATTCAATGAACACCATGTCTCCCTCTTACGCCGACCAGGGAAAACAACACTCTGATCGCTTCTTGTCCATTTACCCCAAACAGACAAATCTCAATATTATGACTGTGTTTGACATTATATTTCTTGTTTGTTCGTGTAAGCCATCAAAAACTCTGTGGATTAGTTTAAAAAAAAAAAAAAACTATGTGGGTTAACCGTCAATTAATTTTGATATAAAAATCAATCAAACATAGATCAGAAAAAAATGGAAAATATCATGAATACCCTTAATTATGAACTAAAATTTGATTTTAATTATTGTATCCTTAGTCAATTAAGCTTTGCTCTTATATCTCTACTTCAATTTTCATATCAATAGTAACCCAAAATCTAATGAGATGCTTAATGATAAACTTTAAGATAACGATAGGCCTAACATTTTTAAGACAATAATGCCCCTTAATATATATAAGAAAAATAATGTGTCATTTCTTTGAATGCTTTTTAAAATAATCAAATCAGTAAATTATGAAATTAATGAATTGATGAATTTGACTAATTAATAAATAATAATAAATTAATATTTTCAAATATAGATGTAATATATAAGATTTTAATAAATAAGTATCTACTATAATACAAATCAAGTTATACAAATAAATATTATAGAAAATTTTAATTAAATAGTATAATATTCAAAATCAATTTAAATTTGCGTTATAATAGAAATTACTAGAGAATAATCAAATACAAAAATAATAAATAATTAAAAATCAATTCATGATAGGCATTGCGTGCACAAGCGATTAGTTTGTATTAAAATTGAAACAAGGTTGCAAAATGATATAAACATTTTAACAAAGGGTGTCATTGAAAGGACATTAGTTATGAGGATATTCATGCTATTTTCCCAAAAAAACTTTGTACATGTAGCTAGTTTACGTAACTGGAGTGGGTACAAACAATTAGATGAAAAATGCAAGTTGAATATGATGGTGAGAACATCAAAATTGGAAAGTTTGATAGAGGAACATAGAAGAATTTGTTAGATTCAATGGTTTGATTAGAGGAGGTGTATATATGTCTGACCCTCGGCCGGTGTGGCCGGTGTCCTGCGATGTGCACGAGTTTTTCATGCAATAGAATGCCGAAGAACGTGTAAGACCGGCCTTTCCCGTTTCGCTTTTTGGTTAGCATTCAATGGCGGGTGGAAACTGCTAATATTGAAACAGATGAAGATGATGATCAACTCCATGCACTCTGCGCATTTGTATTGGTTGACTGCAGCAAATTTGGACGGAAAGCTGCATGCTCTAGCTTTGCATGGGTAACGGTTGCAATTCAACATATCGATGAAATCAAATAGTCCGAGAGCACCATCAACAGCAACAAAAGTCCACAAACTGCGTCTTAAGCCAGGAGGGTAAATTACCTGAGTATGGTGCAAAGAACAAAGAATTCTTTACTTACGGTGGCAGTATAAAATGTTTCCTGCATGCGATAAATACAAGGACTATTACACCCGTAGTAGTAATTAATGATGAACAGATGAAAAAGACAGTTAGGAGTGGGGTGAAAATGATGATGAAATTTACAATTAATGAGTGTGGGATCTGCTGAAGAATAAGAGCATGGTAAGGGACCACCATTTTTCTACTGTGCACTTAATTTGTGAGAGAAAAATGAGAGAGGCGCAGGAAGGGTAAACTTTACCGCCATTACTTTCCATGCACATAACTCTTGATGGTGAATAAGCACATCAGACGACGAGGGATTTTCTTGGTGAATCGTGTTGAGCTCACCACCATTCTTAATTATACAAGATAAGAAAAGGAATGTGATACAAAAGCAACAGTAGGGGTGGTTGTGATAATGGCCGTGAGAGGGAAGGTTATCGTATATAGAGGTTGCAAAGTGGTGAAGAAGGAACAAGGAGATGTTGAAGTGTTTGTGTAAGCATAAGAAGGTTGACAGTGCTTAGCATTTGGAAGGTGTTTCATAGAAAAGCAGGTATGTAGGAGTTTAAGTTTTGGCATGCGCGTGTTATATGGTCATTAACTTTGTATACAAAAGCTATTAATGTCTTCTAAATAAAGACGTTTGTTTGTCCTACGTGCGCGAGTTATGTATATGCTAATATAATGATATAGTAGCCACTAGTACGTAGATACTTGTAATAAAGACTTGTTAATAAGTAGGATAGGTTTCCTTTCGTAGTGTTCGTATGTGGTAAAGACTCTATATATATTTGCAAATTGGTATGTTGATAAAAGTATTATCAACATATGTAAATGTACAGACGACTCCTATTATAAGCTATAAATATTGAGGATGTTTTAATATACTAATTGCTAATAATTTTACTCTAGGACGGCAAATAAAGAGAAAATAATTTGTTTGCAATACAATGGTATATTAGATGAAGAGTCTTGTAAGTACATTAGAGGGTCAACAATATTGCAAATGGTTTGTAGGGAGACATCTGACAATAAAACTGACTATTGGAAGGTGAACAAAGATGCATATGAAGTGAAGATGAAGAAACTATTGTCCATGTAACCAACATCAAAATTTATCCACAACATAGATGGAAACCATGATTTGGAGGTAGCTTTTGATGAGTACTTAGTTGGGCGAGACACATGGTCTTGATTTGTGTAGAGAAGGAGAAATGTATGATGAAGGTCCGAGTCGGAGATGTGAGGAGAATGTGTCCAGGGCTAGCAACGACTCATTTGCGGCCTGCATGTGAAATAAAATAAATTAGGACCTTGTCCTTGTCAATTACATAAGTAATTAAACTGACTTGATACTTGGAAACACCTAAGCAAAGTAATAGGCACCTATCAAACTACAAAAAGTAACATCAAGGTATTGAGAGTTTTTCATTCTTAGTCCGGCTTGTTGTTCGCTGAGTAAGGACATATACGCATCCACAACTTGTTTTCACATTAAACATAACAGTTGGCATCTCTAAATATTGTAAGGATCCATTTCAAAGAGCATGATTTTGACGACTACCCTATTTGTGATATATAGAGTGTGTAGCAGCAAATCATAAATGTTAGTATTTCGTATCACATTAGCCATCTGGTCATGGCTTGAATGGATATATTTGTCTAACTCAGCTAGGTCCATATCCTTAAGCCAATCCATTGGTCCATAAAACTGAAAATTATGCATACAATTAGTACATAAACTAAATATTATTACTAAAATTAAAGTCATAACAATTCAAACACACACATAGGCCTAGGGCTGCTTATTGAGCTAGTTAGCTCGTGATCATTTGACGTTCGACTCGGCTCGACTCGATTAGAAACTCGATATTTAAAAGCTCGAGATCAAACTCAACTCGAACTCAAATCCTATGAGTCGAGCTCAAGCAAGGCATTGTTCGAATCAACTCGGTTATAACTCGAACTCGGCTTGAAATTGAGTCATAGCTCGACTCGAACTTGACTTGATAATGTAATATAATAATATACATAATATCACTTGTTTACTCAAAATACATTTAAAATCGTAGATAACTGTGATTATTAACTACATAATATCAATTACCTATAATTATTAATCATCTACTTCCACTACAATCTATATTCTCACAAATAGAGCAATGACATAATAAAGAAAAACATTTAAGAAAATCCAAAAATCATTTAAGGTCATCCAAGACATGAAGCATAGCTAAATTTATACCTTCGAAACCGGTTTTGACTTCAAACATGAGTTATCCATTTTAGCAGCAATAGTACAAATTGTATTACCAACTACATATTATAATTTTAAATATATAGCAAAAGGAAAGAGATAAATCAATGTCAATTTATGAACACAATATTTACTCAATTCCAAATGTGACAAGGGGGATATAATTTTGTATTAAAATATACTTCTTCATATTCTTCTCAACCTCCAATTTCCAATTGTCTTTTTCCTTCACGGCTTCCAAAAGGTGCTTCCATGCTTTATTAGCTTATCTAATTAATAGTTATCTATAAAAAAATTATCACATAAGTTTATGAAAAAGAAAAAAAATGTTAGTAGAGGATGCAAACTTACATTAAAATTTTCTTCCATGTATGCTAATAGAATGATATGAAAAATACTTACACCGGAAAAACAAGGAAAGCACTATATCAAACCCAAAAAAATAAATACCCAAGAAATATACACAAAATAGAAATCAAAGCACAGAAAATTGTATTATTTTAAAAAAAAGATCAAGAAATTTAAATTGGTTTAATTCAATTTAATTATATAGCATTTTATTAGATTTTATTATATTTTATTTAGTATTTTTGGGATTTATTTTATAATTTTTTACTTGAATTGGGAGTGAGTTAAATTTTATTTACACAACTACCCTTGCATGCCTTTTCTCCCCAACCAGAAGCGCCTCTTCCACTTTCCTCTCCCAACCACCCTCTTCTTATAACCACCGTGGCATTGCCGCCACCGTTGTGGCCAACAGGAATCTTCCTTTCCGACCATTGTCCCCGATCCATCGCCGTCCTCCTCTACTCGGACCGCGGCATGACTTTCTCGACGTTTCCTAAAGTGCAACTCTTCCTCTCCCGATGGCCCTCTTCTTCTAGCTAACCGGAGCCTTTCAATCCTACTAGGGTTGCTAATTGAGCGAGCCAGCTCGTGAGTATTTAGCGTTCGGCTCGGCTTGACTCGACTCGAAGCTCGACATTTAAATCGCTCGAGCTCGAACTCGAATCTTACGAGCCGAGCTTGAGCAAGGTTGTGTTCGACTCGACTCGACTCGGTTATAATTCGAACTCGACTCATAGCTCGACTTGAACTTGACTTGATAAAATAATATAATAATATAGTTTTATATTATATTATATATATATATATATAATAACAAAGAAGTGAGATAGTTGAGATGGTAAGTATTCATGTTTGTCAAAGACCCGGAAATATATATATATTCGACGCGGTGGGATCGAACGTTGGTATCCATGAATTTATTTAAATTATTTACCCGCTACCCGGTTAATTATTAATTACCCGGTCAAGTGGAAAGTATTAGTTAACCGGTTAAGTATTTTTACCCGGTTAAGTAAACCATACCATTTAACCGTTTAAACTAGTAAAGTGAACCGTATCACTTACCCATTTACCCGGCAACGAAGTGTGTTTTCATATACCCTAGGCCTTCTTTCATTATATAAGGAGAAGGAGGGGGCGTCATTCACATAAGTCTCTTTGGACAGACGCCGGTTTCCCCTTGTTCTGGTAAGTTTCTTCCTCTCTTCTTCTTAGTTTGCATGCATACATATGATAAAAATTATAATAAACTAGATAATCATGGAAACTAAAACCTGAAATCAACAAGAAAAAGGAGAATTAAACTGGACTAGAACCAGAAATCCACCCGAGGAATGTAAATTGCTGCCGTGCAGCAATTCTTGGTTGCTTGTGATTAATTACAGCGACAAGTCATAATCTTTTGCTGATCAGTTGCTGCATCAACGTCCTTATGCATGTTGTAGTAATTATAAGTTAGATTTCATAGAATTTATGGCCAAGGATGGTAGCACGTCCTGCTGAATTGCAGCAACAGCACCATGGCGATTGTGTCACAAACAGTTGCATATAACACGCAGCAGTGTAGTGTTTCTCTTCTTCTGGGCGTTGGGTTGTTGTGCGGGAAGAAGGGGTCGCCTTGGGCGGTGCTGCTGGCCATGTCGGAGTCGCCATAGCAGCAGGTCAAGGTCGCCATGGCTGCTGGTTAGTCGCCTTGGTGGTGCAGAACAAGGTCGCCCTGGATAGTTGCTGCCAATTGGATTGCTAGGGAAGGGAAACAATTGGTGAAGGACATGATCTGGATTTGGGTCGAAGGAGAAGAGGTTGGAGTGGTTTTGGGTGGAGAAGAGAAAGGCTGACGGGAAAGAAGAAGAAGACTGGTTTTGGGTAGACTGACGGGAAAGAAGAAGAAGAAGAAGAGGATGGCAGTTTTGTAATTTCTGTTTGACTCGATATGGGTTGAGTTAAAAATCATAATAATAATACCAACTCGTATTAAAATCATTAAAATAATTAATTTAAAGGGATACGAGTTAAGTGGTCAAAATAATAAATTTATAAATTATTACATGAAATTAATAAATTTCGATCAGGATAAACGGTAATTAATTAATCAGCTTATTAAAAGCGATTAACTTAAATTGAAGAGTTATGAGGAATATTTAATAAAGACTTCACCTTTAGCATATAAAATTTATATTTGATAAATAAAACGATTATTCTTATAATAAATTCGTAAAGTAAAATAATGGATCAATAAAAGATAATCATGTAGAAATCACGAGATAGCATAATTAATTAAATAAAGAAGTGTTGAACCTTATTGAATTAAATAAATTAATTAAGGTGGCATATATTAAATATTTAGTTGCGTGCATTTTTGATGCGAGTAAAATTATACTAATGTATAATTTTATGCCCTCATTCATATTAGGGTTAGTGGATTACAGTCGGACGAACCCACAAGTCAGGTACGTATAATAGGTAGAACATCGTATTTTCCTTGTTGGTAGCCTAGGTCGGCCTGAGCCCAGATTCGACTACCATGCACCGAGTGCAACCGGGGTCAATGAATTGACTCAGTCCGACACTGGGTCGTGTTATGTGCGTGAATTTTGTAATGCATCGACATTGTTTTGGAGTAGTGATAGCCACCCCATAAAAAGGCTACAGCCGGGGTGAGTGAGGCACAACGATTCCTCCATCGACACTGGAGTGCAGTGATAGCCGCCCCATAAAAAGGCTACGGCCGGGGTGTGTGAGGCACTGGCACTAGAGTTGGCAGTGAGAGCTTCCCCACAAACGGGGCATAGCAATCACCTGAGTGCAGTGATAGCCGCCCCACAAAAAGGCTACGGCCGGGGTGTGCAAGGCATTGGCACTGGAGTGCAGTGATAGCCTCCCCATAAAAAGGCTACGGCCGGGGTGTGCGAGGCACTGGCACTAGAATTGGTAGTGAGAGCTTCCCCACAAACGGGGCATAGCAATCACCCGAGTGCAGTGATAGCTACCCCACAAAAAGGCTACGGCCAGGGTGTGCGAGGCACTGGCACTGGAGACGGTAGTGGTAGCCTCCCCATAAAAAAGGCTACGGCCGGGGTGTGCGGATCATAGCGGATACCTCCTCCGCATTGTTTTGGAGTATAGCGGAATCGCTCCACCGCATATTAAAATAAACATAAGGAAATAGTGGAATGTACATGTTTTGTTTTATCTATTATACTACTTAGTGTTGTAATCACTAACGCGGAATTGCCTCCACAGGTGTGCAAATACGAGATTAGGTGATTGACATCCAGAGTATGGAGCAAAATAAATATGAGGACTCCTTTTTTTATTTAATTGAGAAATAAGTGTGGCTGCTGGGAAACGGTCCAAGACTGTGGGATCTTTATATATGTTATTATTTATAAAAAATGTTTGACATAATTACTTTACTTTTGAGTAACACCTAGCCAGTTAGGCCCACAATATCGTGAAAAAGGCGGGTCGTTACAATGTTGATTACCTCAAGGTTGTGGGTTCAATCTACCTTGATTGCATTTTTTTTAAGTGACGTACTTTTGATTTTTAATCGAGTCGGTTTCGAGCTCACGAACAAGCTGGGTTCGAGCTCGGTTTTTTTAAGTGTATTCAAGCTCGAGTTGAGCTTGAACAAATAAAATATATTCAAGTCGAACGGTTCAAAACTCATTCGATCTTGAGTCGAGTTTGAATTATTTGAGCCGAGTTCGAACACAAATTAAGCTTGACTCACTTGCTCGATTAGCACCACTATATCCCACCACCGTCAACTAATGCGCTTTTTGTAGCCATAAACATAGAAAATTGGCGCTTTGTTTGCTCTCTCTCTCTCTATCTATCCTTTGGAAAAGGTTACGGCCATGAAGTTAAAGAGTGGGGATGGTTGGCCTCCCCATGACTTTATAGACGTTTCGAGGCTCTTTTGCATCTGGGTACTGATCCTGTGGTTCGTTCTTCCTATTTTAGTCAACAAAAGTTTGCTGCTTGAGCTCGTGTATTGTGGTAGTTCTATCTTTCATGATTTTTGATAGACTTTCCAGGCCGTTTCTTGAGTTACTCATCCTTAAGGAATGCTATCATGTTGTTTGATTGCTTTTTGCCTGATATTGATGTAGACTAGGAATTCTGGTCTACTGGATCTGGGAAAGTGTGATTTTTGAGGATTTTGTTATTCTGGGATTAAACATTTTTGCCTGTGAAATATTTGGTAAGATTCTTATAATCTAGGAGTTTACCTTTCACCATTTCATGTACTGTATCATTTGACTTGCTTATGACAGTTTGGAGACTTTGAATGGGTTCTTTTGCATTCAGGCCTTTTGTTGCAATTTCTAACCGATTCAATAATTTGATTTTATGACGATGAATCCAAGTGCTGAAGAAAAAAAGTAGCTAGTCCAATATTTGAGTCATCTTTTTCAAAAGTAGTTTCTTTTTAGAGTGGTTGGCTGGGGATTTTTTGTATAAAGTTGCAAGCTGGATGCTCCTTGATTAATTTGCCTTGTTTGTGGTCTGTAGGTGAAATTTTTCTCTATCTTTTTCCGGAAACTACTCTGGTTTTGATCAAACCCCACCTCGAGTGTGGTTTTCCAATGGTACTCAAAGACAAGATACAAACTCTTTATCTCTTAGTGCTTCTTCAGAAGATGACATGTTCCCCAACGAAGAAAAGGTATCTGCTCAGACTATAGCGAGCCGCTTCGTACAATTTTTTCGTGGTAATAGTGGGGAAACTGTGGCTGAAGGAGTCGCTCCTACTGAAGTAACTTCACAGCTTAAAATCCATAAAGACGATCCAGATGGGACCTCAAGGCCAACATTTGATGAGGCAATGAAAATTATGGAATCAAAAGACCAAGGGAGAGAGATGCCAAATAACTTGCTTGGAGTTCTTGTGGACCAGCATTACCTTATTACATCTTCAGAATTAAATTCCATCATTTTTGCACCTAGTTCGAAATTTATGAGTGCTTTTTCTGAGCTGCAAAAGACTACTGATGTGTTAGAAGGGCCATGACTGTTTGAAAATGGTGGAGACGACTTAAAAAGTTGTTTCGTACACGAAGGCTGCTACTAAGTTGGTTAAGTCTGTGAAAGCAACCGAAGAACAAACTTACTTGAAAGCTGATGGTAAAAACTTTGCAGTTTTAGTTAACATCAGTACTCCAGATGTTACTTATGGAACCCATTTCAGATGTGGTTACTCTTTTCTATGATGCTGGGGACCTGAACTACCATCAGGTGATCAAACTCCACTGCTTATAGTCTCATGGCAGATGAATTTTCTCCAGAGCACTATAATGAAGGGCATGATTGAAAATGCAGCTAGACAAGGTCTAAAGGACAACTATGAACAATTTGTGAATGTATTATCTCAGCATGCAGAACAGGTAGACTTGAATGAACTGGGGGCTGGTAAGGGCGAGACTTTATCCCCTTTGCAAATGGAGTAGCAGTCCGATTGGAAGTTGGCTGTTTGTTATTTTGGAAACATGACAGTTGTTTCGGCATTGTTTCTTGGAATCTATATATTGATACATATCATGTTAGCAACGCCAAACAAAACCCATGGACTTGAATTTGGTGGACTTGATTTGCCAGATTCTGTAGGGGAAGTAATTGTTTGCGGAATTTTTGTTCTTCAAGCCAAGAGTGTTCTAGACATGATTGTACATTTTAAGCAAGGTAGAATTCAGAGAGGTAAATCAATGCGTTAGACATTGAACAGTTTAAGTTGTGGTAGCTGACCAGTTTTTGGATTTTAAAAAAACTGAATATGTTGTCATTTAATTACTTTTGCTTTTATAGCTTCTGTAACTTAGTCCTTTTATATTTTCAAAATATATGAATAATGTTTATGTTTTTTTATTGCACTCTCCTAAAAATAAATTAACTTTTGGCTGATGGTGTAACAAATTTTAGGTAGTGATCATGGAGTCAAAGCTGCAGGGTGATGGATGGTTGTTGACTGTTGCCTTGGTTGAGGGTACAAGCTTTGCAGCTGTTGATTCTACTGGTTTTTCAAACCCGTATGTTGTCTTTACATGTAATGGTAGGACAAGTACTAGTTCGATCAAGTTTCAAGTTCTTGATCCAGTATGGAATGGTGAGTTGAGTGTTTCATTCTTATGTGTATTTTTCCTTTGAAATGCATTATAACATGTAAAACTTTGGTTTATTTGGGATGGAAGATTCATTGAGTTAGTGATATGAGCAATCTTTGATATCTTTAGGCCGTGCAGTAAGGATACCATGAGAGCTCATATGTGTAGTACAGCAATATGAAGTACATAACTTGTCAGCTTTTCTACTTTGTTCAAGTACCGCAATTTATCCTGCTTGCTTATTACTTTGAGGGCCTCAGAATGCATAATAAACATACGGATTCAAAAGTAGCGCTAGAAGTCTTCTTAGATATAGTTTGAAGATGTTGGTTGGCTAAATGAAATGTACACTCTTGAATTTTTATGTATTCACCTAATCAATGATTAATTTATTTGTATATATCATAAGCCTTAATTCTTGCAGAAATATTTGAATTTGATGCAGTGGATGAGCCTCCAAAAGTGCTTGTTATTTAATAGTGAATATTGTCTTTCCTTATTTGTCTTGCCATGATTATGTTTATGGATTATTTTTATATTTTGATGTTATAATATATATATGTAGTAAGTTGAAGTATGATTATATCCTAATTTTATATTTAATTTTTTTAAATCCAAAAGTGAAGTAGAGTTCTTTAATATCTATTTCTCTTGGTTTGTTTTGCATCACATATTAAAAAACAAGGTGTGTTTAAAATTTTAATGGATACTTTTGTTAGTTGTTAACTTGCTATGGCTTTGGTAATTATAAAAATACACTCATGAACTTTATTCATTGGGGATGATACTAGAATACATTTATTCCTTTTAAAAAATTATTATTTTTATTTAAATCTAACATCTTACAATGGATGATATTTTTTAATTTTTTTCCAAGATGAAAGTCGGATAAAAGCTGTCTAAGTATGGATGAATGCTATAAAATATAGACTTTTGATAATTTTTTTTCAATTTTGGGTTTACAATTCTAAGCATTTTCTTTTTTAGAGATATACTATTGAATGATGTCTTACGTATTTTGTAAAAAAATTGAAACATAATTGAAACATGAAAAAACCTTTTATTGTTGAGATAATTTATATAACTATGTTGATAGACTATTTTTATTAATTTTAATCTTTGTAAAGGGATGTTTTTATCCTAAACGAGTTACTTTCAACCTTATGTTTGAGTTGGTTTCGAGCTCCTAAACGAGCTAGTTTTGAGCTCTCAAATGAGTTAGCTTTGAGCTCTCAAATGTGTTAGTTTCAAGCTCCTAAACGAGCTGGTTTCAAGCTCCAAAAATTAAACAGTTTAAGTGTATTCGAGCTTGAATCGAGCTCGAACATGAAAAATATTCGAGTTAATTTTGAGTATATATGTTCAAAATTTGTTCGATTTCAAGTCGAGTTTGAATGAACTTCGAGCTATTCGAGTTGAGTTTGGGCACAAATTGAGCTCGGCTCGCTCATTCATTTAATAGCCTTACATTTGTCTACTAACATCATCATGAGACTCCCAATCCTTGTCTTTAAGCTTACGATGCAAATTGTCTTGAGCAATGTTAGTAGTCAAATCTCCATTCTTGTTCCTTGTAGATGGGTTAGGCAGTTCGCATTCAACCACATTTGTGCTTACTCTTGTTGATTTTGTTACCTTAACCTTCCTTCTTGCACCTATAGGAGCGTCTCTGCTTTTATCCACATTTTCATCTTTCTCAAGTGACTTCAAATGGTTACCTTCCCGCCTAAACCCAGTCCTTTCCTCCTTTCTTGTTGACCTATCATGTCTGCTTTTTGAACACCCCATATTTAGCCTACTTCACCCTGGCCAACTGCCTTTGAACATTGGCAAGCCTGACCCTTAGTTGGTTGATTTCTTCTTGCTTTGTCACACTGAAATAAACAAAGTAATCATATCTCCCTCACTCATGAGTGGACACTTTTACATATAAAATGAAAATCATGGCTCCAATTTTTGCCTCCTTTAGCCACAACTTCTTCCATGATGTCATTGTCAAATTATATATGACCTACACACTTTTATATATCACTTATCATTTTTCACTTCTAACTAAGGCAGTTATATTTGCGTTAAAAGAACTAGCTAACCTTATAATCTCTAATGTAGAGGAATATATTTCTATTAAAACCCTTCTTGTGGTGGAAGGCCTTTGATGACTCAAATATCAATGATCCAAGCCCCACCCAAGACAATGCTCGTGGAATTTTTGTTGTCGAAGGCCTTCTCCATAAAGTAGTGTGTTCAAATAACCACACCTATTATAGAAAATAAATAAAACCATCATGGTCTATATTTGACGGATATACAAAAGCATGTAAAAAAGTTCAAAGTGTAAGTCTAACCTGCAGTATGTCATCAACACCATTGAGGTACCCAGCTGTTGATTTACAGCAACCTAACGAGATTGTACCTTTGGTGTCGCTTCATTCATGGATGCTAACAAAAATAGGTACACTGCTTGAGCCCAATTGTAATCTTCAATGGCATTCAAGTTGAGGAAAATAGGCCACAATGCATCTTCGACCTGTTGATTTCCCCCGCCAATAGAAAAGAACATAGAAGGTGTACAACAACCATCCTAGTTGTATCAAACACATCATCTGTATCATGTGAATCAACAAATTGATAGAACTTATTCTCAAGGCTGACCTTAGTAACTTCATCGCTTGTAGGAAATAACCTCTCTTGCATGTCTTTTGTTGTCAGCTTCTTCAATGCCAACTTGTTACCCTTGTCTTCAAAGCCCAAAATGAGGCTCACTTCCCATGTAGCGAATGGTACAATCAAAATATGCAGCCTAAACCCCTTGTCCCCCATTGACCAAAATTCTACCACTTCATCCAAGAGTATGTGATGGACTGTTATGTTCACTTCATCTATCATTCTGTTAAGAGGTGCGCATAAGAGTTCATGGTGCTCCTCCCTCAACTTGCCTCTTCTCACAACATTTGTTGTCCTCAAAGGAGTACATGCTAACCTAAGCATGCTCCTATCGCTTTCCTTTGCTTACAAATTAATACTAACAATTATAACATCAACTGATCATATGAAATGCATGACAAAGTAAATTCAAGCAGATGAAACACACTTTCTCCAAACCCTTAAACAATTAATCACCCTCTATTTGCAATCACATTATTCCCTCCTCGTTGCCAACACAAGCATTTTTAGTTATTTTATCCCTATACATTAACAAGACATGTCAAGATTCATGCAGTTATCATTACCTCTGTAATATAAGAAATAAAATTAACATGCAAATAACATGTACATTACACATACAGTTTTTAATGGTATGCAAAATGTACATCTATATACATACTGGTCTATCATTATTATTTTCACACATACACAAAATATCTTAATTTCACGTACACATAACTCTGAATACCATATTTAGTGAACCCAAACAATAATTTCAACATCTTTTCGCACACTTCACACCATGAACCAAAATTACCACCAATAAATATATACAAAGAACTTTAGTGACATAAGAGTAGGTTTACCACTTACCTCGATAACAAAATCCCTCCAATTTATTACAAAATACATACATATCAAATTCACTAGCATCGCGCACAAATATGAATCTCATTACTACATTTAGAGAAACCAAACAACCTGTTCAACATCACATCATCTTACATGGTCGCACGCATCCCTCCACGAACTAAAATAACCGGCAATAACATATGCAAAGAACTTCTTCACTGACATACCAATATATTTCTAACTTCACTTACTGTCAACAACAAAACTACTCCAATTTCATACAAAATGTGTACATGCCAAATTCATTAGCATCACCCACACATATATATCTCTGATTACTATACTTAGAGAACCCAAACAATATGTTCAACATCACACCATTTCAAATGTTTGCACACTTCCCTCCATAAACCAAAAGAACCAACAATACATGTATGCAAACAACTTCTTTACTGGCATACCAGTAAATTTCTAGGCTTACCACCCACAAATGGTAATGAAATTCCTCTGATTTAATATAAAATATGTACATACCAAATTCACTAGCATAACCTACAGATATAATATAAAATACAATAGTTAAAGAACCAAAACAACATGTTCAACATTACATCATATAAAATAGTTGCACACTTCATTCCACAAACCAAATAGCCAACTTTAAATAAATGCAAACAACTTTTTTTACTAACATACCAGTATATTCCTACGTATTCTATGTTTCCCACATATCGATGACAACAAAATCCCTCCAATTTAAAACAACTACGTGTTTAACGTAGTAAATTCACTAGCATCACCTACACACTTTTACCAACATATAATTTAGATTACCATATTTAGACAATGCAAACAACATGTTCAAAACAACACTCTATTCAATTTCTCATCTAATAATTAATTTTACGATGTCAACAACTGAAATAGTTCCACACGTCCATGTCTAAACCAAATTTCTTATAATACAAGACATACAAACATCAACCAACAAAATTAATTTCTACATAACTTGTACCATATTTTTAAAAATTTTACCAGTATGCACATATCGCAAATACGTACATGCAGGCATGTATCACAAATACTTACATCTAGGTATACTATTAGGATAATCAACCATATATAACATATAATTTATTTCTTAAATTACTTCCATAGTAATCTTATCTACGTTCAAATAATATCTTGCATGTCAATTTGACTTAAGCGTACAATTGATACAAACAATAAGCACACAATGCAATACCAACAAGAGCATATCAACAACTTATATGCCCTAACATGTCTCTACATAGATGAAATTCATTACAATTATAAACATGAATACATCATTAATTGAAGTTAACATTCAAATAACTTATACACCAACTATGTAATTTTTCACACTATTTAACTAAAATAATTATTTGCATACACGTATACCATTTTCATACTGAACCATCTACAACACAATACTCCCTTTGTATACCCTAAATGCGGATAATTTCATCTACATGCACCTAATTTTTATCCTTATCTTTTTACTTCCACAAGCAACCCTTACTAACATATGCACAGAGCAAAAACAAAACCTTCAATTTACAACCACTTAGGTCATATATAATCTCCTGCCCATCAAAATCATTATACTAAAATGACACCTAAATCCCCATTTCTCTACTCACATACCTCAATTAATCCATTCAAATAAAACCATCATATCACAACAATATCAACTAATCCATTTACTAATTTCAGCAACTCACCTAATCAACTTTCCATATCACAATAACGGGAAAAAATGGACCTTATTTTGTGCACACTTTTCTCTACCGTCTCTTTTTGAGCCTCATCTTGCTGACACCCACTTTTCTTATGCTTGGCTTTCGGCTTCCCCTTCTCTAGATGTCGGCTGCCTTCCTCACCATTTTTTCTGCCTTCCAACTCATCCTGACGCTATGTCATACTCCTTTCTTGCACTCCCTTTCCTGGCCCTCCTTTCCAACCTCACTTTCCTTATTGTAACATGCTAATTCGGTTGGGCTGCAAACCGGACCAGAAATGCTACAGGCAACCGTACCATTCGTTAATCTATTTAATTCAGTCAAATCAACCCGGATCTGCCCTCGGTATCTCAAGATGGTGATGCAAAAATTCAATGCGTGGATAAGTTGTTTAGGTTCTAAGGTTGGCTAGATACATGATATGAAATGCAATTCATATTCAAAATAAGCAAACTCATTTAACGTTCGAAAAATAAAGAATTTTTAAAAAAAATGGTAGAGTCTCCTCTAAAGGTGCAATAGGGACCACCCTGTCAATAAGAAACAATATATATGTAACACACTAATTTCGGTTCACCTAAGAATTAGATCAAAAATGTTATGATCGGGTCGAATCATGTTTAATATTGTTTGTCCATAAGACTTGATCGATAAAATAGATTAAAATAACCCTCTTGGTGTAATGAGAATGGAAGACGTTGTCAAATAAGCATCAAAACACATCAAATATAAATAAATGTAAGAAAATAAATACTGTGTTGAGCTTAAGTGTGTGTAGCCTTTATCTGTCCTCTCACCAAAGTTGACTTAGGATTTGCATGACCTACATATATTATATGAAAAACGTCAATAATGAAAGTTACTGGTCGGAAAAATAACTAATACAAAATGGCAAATGGGTATTCCATTACCCACGAAAGCTTATCAAACTTCAAGATTGCCTCATACTGGGCAGTAAGCAAACATACTTAAGCAATGGCCGGCTTGCATGCATGGCTCATAATCATATTTATACATACGTACAACGCTAATGCCCTCACACCTTCCATATCACCCGCCACGGTACTCGAGTGGGAAAATGAACAATTAAGTTAGTGCCACATATTCCGAAAAATGCACTCCATTACGCAGTACCATCATACACCGCACTACCTCATTGTTTGAAGGAGTACTAGTGCGATTCATATGTATCTCCATATCGCTCACTCTCTTATTCGTAAAATCCATAAAAATGCGCGTACTTATATAATATGCTTAAGAAAGAGGCTTATATTATAAATTTTTGGAGCTTAAGTTCGAAAACCAACAAGGGATCTCATCCTTATAGTTTTATTAAACATGCGTAGAAAACACAGCTAAATGGCCCAACATTGGAGGGATGCAATAAAACGCCACCGATGTCGTCCTACATATAAAACAGGATTAAACGTGACACGCAAGGAGTCAAGCAGAGAGGCAGAGTCCTACGGACCTGTGGTCTAAGCTCTAAGCGTATCTACACATCTACGGCGAGGTCGACTCTGAAACCTACATCGGAACCCACTATTAAATAAAATACTAATATCTCTATATGATGCAATTAGAGGTGGGCATCGGTCGGACGGACTGTCGGACAAGTTATTGTCTGCGTTTGTCCAAAATTTTATCGGACAAAACTTGTCAGACCGAGTTAATGTCCGACTTGTCCGTCGGGCCCGAGCAACGTCCGTGGACGGTCCAAAATCAAACCGCTGCCACCGCCGCCACCGCCTCTACACCGCCTCTTCCACAGCGTCCTACCGCCGCCCTCACCCACCCTCCCCTTGTCTCCGCCGAACCGCCACCGTCTGCGACTGCACGCCTAAGCTCCGCCACCCTTTGCACGCCGTGTCCACCGCCGCCTGCCTCCGCTCCCCTGCTTGCACCGCCTGCCTCCGCCAGACCACCACCCTCTGCGCGCCGTGTGAAAATCCGCCATCGCCTGCCTCAACTGCCATGCGTCCGCCGCTCCCGCCTCTGCTGCTCTAGCCTCCTCCGCCGCTTGCCTCCGCTGGACCACCACCCTCTGCACGCTGTGTAAACATCTGCCATTGCCTGCCTCGGTTGCCAGACTGCCACCGCAATGCCGCCTGCCTTCGCCGAACCGCCGCCTGTTGCCTCCGTGTGTATATTTCTTGATTTATCCTAAGTTTAGTTTATTTTATATTGAGGATTAATTCTTATTATTTTATAAGGTTAGATTATTTATACCTAATTTCAAAGATTATTTTTTGTTGAGGGATACAAAGATTGAAGGATGGTGAAACTGTTGTTAAGATTAATTTATAAAATCTGCCCTGTTCTTTTCTATACCAAACTTTAACTTGTTTAAAGTTGTAGTTTTCGAATCTGCTTTTTCTTCGAAATGTTTTGTTACCTAAGATGTTGGTGATTATTAACGAATGAAACCAGTGCACCTGATTAACTGTTCACTGACATCTGCATGAGAACAGATGCTTTCTGGCAGAAAAACATCATATACTATTGGTGATATAATTGAAATTTTGAATGTTGCATCATTGGCTTTACTTGTCATCTTTTTATGCCATTTCACACAGGAGATTGTTGGGTCTTAACTCTCAAGTATTTCTGGCTTATAATAAGAGTGACTTTTTATCTTATGTATGTCATTTTTTGTTTTTTAAGATATTAAATATCAATTTTATGTATGAACTTAATTAATTTACTGAATATGACATTTTAAAATTTTTATAAACAATAATATTAGCCTTATAAATGTTGAAAATATTATATTATTGATGTAAAATATCGGACATTCAGTCGGACAAATAAATGTTCATGTTTGGTTTGTTTTAATTCGGTCAAATTCTGTCGGTCAAATTCGGTCGGACATGCTTCGGACTTCGGACGGACAGACCAATTTGTATGTCCGTGCCCACCCCTTTGATGCATGCTCGTGGTGTATGCTCATATTATCAATATATCACAACAAAGAAAACAATATTAACAAACCTATAACTAAACATGTGGCACGCAAATCAAGACATAATAATAATAAATAAATAAATAAATAAATAAATAAATAAAATAGCATTCATAGATATTTAGATAAATAATAAGTACATAAACATGAATAATACTCTAATAATAAAATAATAATATAATTATATTATATAAATATACAGGTAAACACGAGTAAATATCAACATATACTCTTGTTAGTAAACATATAATAAATAAATAAATAGATATATAATAATTCAATAAATAAATAAATAGTTAATGCTTATTAATCATGAATATTAATAATATCATAGTCATACAATACAAGTATATATAATTAAATATAAATAAACAATAACACACACATAGCGAATAAATAAAAAAATAACTATATATATATATATATATATATATATATATATATATAGTATAATTTAGCACATAATATGACTAATGTTTATAAGTAAATATAATGTTAATAATAACAAATAATCATATAAGCATTCATCATATATGATAAACATATAAATAAAAATAAATAAATAATAAAGAATAATTAATTAAATAATAAAAATAAATAAAGAAAAATCATCATAACATCCAATCATGCTAAATCATGTGAATATGCATTTAAAATAATGTAAGAATTCTCGAATTACCAAAATGGTCTAGAAACGGCCGTAAATGGGCTGAATCAGACCGAACCAAGCTGAACCTACTGAACTGAATGGGCTGAACCAACCTGGTCTGGGTTAACTGGAAAATTTTCTGGGTTGGCTATGCTGATGGACATGACTTGCTGACTCGGGCATGACTAGGTGGATGCGGACACGGGCAGAGCAGACCGCAAGTTGGGCAAACGGGTAAACAGGGGCGGCGGTGTCCATCGTCGGAGAACGCCGACGGTAGCACGACGGAGGTTGCCGTTGGTTGCATTCGAAAGAGGGAGGACGGGTAACGACATCGTGGTGGCAATCAGAGGATTCTGGCCACTGGCTGGCCGAAAATCGATTGGAAAGGGATGACATCGCCGCTGTGTGCAGCTACGTCGGTGGCAGCGATCACGGCCACGGCGGAGATCGGCGTCGGTCTCAAAATGGAGATCTCGACGAGGGGAAGCTATTGGGGTGGTTGGATCGGCTGGTGGTGGCTCGCCATCACTGAAAAATGACTCGAACGGGTGGCGGCGGTGGTAAAAACCTAAACCAAAAATCGTCGTCTCCGGCAACGACTGCAGTAGCGCCAGTGCCGATCGTGGGTACGGATTGAAAGTCAGCTGCGACGTGGTCACGGTCGTACCAATACAGTGGCCAGGGGCAAGGTGGAGAGTCATCGGCAGGACGCCGAAGTGGCGGCGGCGTAACAGTGGAAAATTTTAAAATCGTGGAAACTCTGGAAATCAATGGGCAAAGATAAAGCTGAGTGGATGGCTCAGATATTGCCACGTGGCATGATTGGGACGTCTGACAACTTGTGGCCTAGTAGGGCCCACCTATAGGTACATGCACTATACATATAGATGGAAAACTCGGATCGAGATTGTCAATAGTCCAAACTGACTCGAGTCATAAAATTGACATAATTGGTGGGAATCGAGGCAAGAAAGTTAAATGGGTCTTGAACCCTGAACTAAATCAACATGGGCCCACAGGGGCACAATTGAATGATCTAAAATTCCTATGCTGGATGCAAATGAAATATCCGAAAAATCCCAAAACGAATACTAAACGCTGCAACGACCTAGATCTTGGCCTAAAACCCTAGCTAATCTATACAAGCAAATCTGTATACCTCAGTATACACTGATAACTCATGATCTTGTCATGTGTATGTCAGGCATACTCAGCCATTTTATAACATGCTCATATAGCTATCTGGGCCCATACTTATAATCTGAAAACTAGTCTAGCTCGAGCTCAGTCGAACCAACTCAAGATTGCCCAAACTGGACAAAACTAAAATCGAGTAAAACCCTAAGCCGAAACTGGGGTTTTACAATATATATATTGATGTTTTAATAATATATATATATATATATATATATAAATATTAATATATATATGATGATGATGATGATGATGATAAACATAAAACGTTGTTAAAACATCACATCTTTCACACAGTATTCACATTATAAACATCGTTATTTTTAAGATGGGTCTCGATCCCCTTAGCTCATCCTATTTAGTTCTATTCATAACAGTCAACACATATCATATCAGAAATTCTCGTAACCTTTTATGCAATAAAACATGATAGCATTCTATTCACAATAGTTCATCACGTCACATTTTTTTCAATGCATTCAGCATGTATATGTACACAGGTTGCATCACTGCTCCTTAGTGGTCCCGACAGCTCTCAGTCATTCAAGTTCTCACCTCTATATATACTATAAAAATCAATAATGAGTGTTACTAGTCTAAAAAATAATTAATAATCAAACTGGCACAATAGAGATGATTCCCCAGATAAATATAATCATTCATCTATACTTCTGCATTATAATCACTCATAAGGGTACTAATCAGGAGTCGTCAATCTCGGCTTGACAACGTCCTATTCTAACTCGTCAGATGCCTCACCATTTTCAAACTATTAAACTCTTGAGAAAATCAATTATCCCAAAGGCCTCTACATCCTCCATATAACTCCTAGCCATGAGCACAGAGACTAAGTACTCTCCAGCAGACATCTTAAGTACCCTTTTATTTACAAGTCTAGACATGAGCTACATTACAGTACCCATGATCCTCTACACTTCTCAGGGTTTGAAGAACTCAAAATGGGGAGTTGTCAGGATTCATCGGGAATGGAACGACCTGCCCACCAATCCAGAGCCTGCTTTGACCGAGGGCTATTAATCCGGAAATTTGTATGACTAAATGATCCGTGTGGAGTGGGATACGATAAATCCACCACTTGACATATTTGCTTACCTGTCAAATCAAATCATGATATAGTGTGATATCAGACTAGGAGTAAGTCCTAACCTAGGGGCGAGCTCCTGCTCCATATGTACACATCAAATCTAAAAGCTAACGGCTACTATCTGAATGATGCAGTCACACATCCTAAAAATACACTCATATCAAGCATTTGTATCCATCCACATCATGATTTTTAAAATTACATTGTAGTTAATTAGAAACTTACACTTAATTTTCCTAATTAGGTCGTTAACATTCATTTCATACCATTCAAATTATCCAAATTCTTTTTATTTAAAATCTAAGCACTCCATCATGTAAATTACTAGATCTAGTATGTAGTGCTGATAATTATCAATTTCAATTAATTAGGTTGAAGGTAATTATACCTCACGTTGTCGGTAATCAGCAACAATTAAGACTTGTCGTGCATTTTGGTACTTGAATTCGGCAAAAATGCAGAGATTTTCAGTGAATTCTAGTGAGTTCTGGCTAATTCTAGTGAGGGTGAGGGTGACGGCGGTGGCGATGCTCACCGACGGCAGTCTTGGGTCGGTCTGGGTCACTTAGCTTGCCTGATTAGCCTTGTATCAGTCTTGGGAGTGGCACATGGTGTTGGGAAGGGTTCGTCTGGGTCAGCAGGGCAGCAATTGTGGCATTGCGAGGACGGAGCAGTGCCATCAATGGCGGAGTCGGCATCGGGGCATGGCGTCAGGGCCGACTTTGGCATGTCATGGAGGCTGAGTGGTGGCTAGGATGATGGGGGAATGTCTTGGTAAACTCCAGCGGATTGTCTATAGTATCCAGCTATGCCTAATAAACATCAAACTGCTGTAGATGTCTTCGGCTATTCCCACTATACTATTGCTTCTATCTTAGCCTAATCTACTGAGATACTTGCTGCCAAAAACTTCACTTCGAAAACTTTTTGTACAATTTGTGCTCTCTCAGTGTTTGCAATATAATCCTCTGATGTTGCTCATGCTCTTCCTTAGACGAAGAATATACCAATATGTCATTTATAAAGACGATCACAAACTGGTCCAAATATGGACTGAACACTTGTTCATAGAGTCCATAAATGCCGTTGGAGCATTGTTCAATCCAAAAGGCATGACCAAAAATTGTAGTGGCCATATTTGGTCCTGAATGCAGTCTTCGGGATGCCTTCTGCTCTAATCTTCAACTAGTAGTATTCTGACCTCAAATCGATCGTCCAAAGTTTGGCTGCTAAGTTCAACTAGTCAAATAGATCATCAATGCATCTGTTCTTAATAGTTGTATGGTTTAGCATCATGTAATTGATGCATAAATGCATGCTTCCATCCTTTTTACTCACAAATAGCATTGGTGCACTCCATGGAGAGACACTTGGTCTAGTGAACCCTTGATCCAATAGTATCTGTAGTTGTTCTTTGAGTTCCTTGAGCTCATGAGGTGTCATTCTATACGGACTCTAGAGATCGGTGTTGTGCCTGATATCAACTCAATGGTGAGATCTACTTCTCTGTCTGGTGGCAATCCAGTACTCTCATATGAAAATACATTAGTAAATTCTCTGACCACTCAAATATGCTCAATGTTCAGTCTATCCCCTGAACCACTCTACACAGCTAGTACTAATGTTGCCATTATTAGTTCACTGCCTCAGTCTAGCTATCTCACTGTATTTTAACCCAACATCTAGGAAAGAAGAACAAAAATACTATAAAATAATTGTGTTAGTTTCCTTTCATTCCACAAACACTGGGATATAACCAGCGATGCCATGTTCTTTGTAAGAAATAAGTCGGGTAATATAAATAAATTTAGTGATTAATTTTCTTTTTGAGACTATTAATGCTCCATTGCATGATTATGGACGTCACAGCTCATGAAAGGTGGTATGATTGGAGCTGTTCGCATTTATATTTAAAATCTATAAAATTTTCAAGTTTCCCAAATGAAGTTATAATAGACTTATTGAAGTAACTAGCTTTACAATTTGTCAAATTGGGCGCTTAAAAAATCAAAGAATGATGCATGATGTGTTGCTTTTAAGTGATAATGGAATTAGTCAAGAGTGAAGTATGCTTTTTTAGTTGATAATTTTCTATATAATCATTAACATGAACATGCCCTATTCTGGCATGCCAACCTAATTTTATCTCTTTAATTAGTCTACTATTTCTTTAATTAGAAGATTTTGGATAATTCTTAGGATTTAGAGGTAGTTATAGAAGTTTCATGAGAAATGAGGGAAATAGAAGATTTCTTACTCTCTTTGGTTAAGAATTCTCCTCTTCAAAGAAGTCTTGGGCTTGATTCTGTTCTCTAGGCAGCTGATCTTAATACCTTTGACCCTATTTATAATTTATATATGTTTGTAGTGCTAACAATATTCGGTCTTCTACAACTTATTACTAACCATTTTTGGAACTAAATTGTAAATTGTAAATATTAAAAAATTAGAAGGGAGCAAAACAAGGATTCTCAATAACTAATTTCTAAATTTTGTTCTTGAAGTTCATAGTGATGAATCACAGTGGATATCGATAATTAATAAAGATATCAAAAGAGAAAATCTGATACCAGGAAAAATACAATCGTAAGGTGCCAGATTGAATAATCTTGTCAATCTCTTTCCGGCGATGACTCCCCTTCTTTAGTCAACTTCCATTAAACAATGCCTTGACAAAATAACATTATTAATGATCCACACTTAGACCTGTGGTCAAGCTCTAAGTGCATTTTAAAGCTAATCTGGCCGATAATTAAATACCAAAGCTATTAGGAATAGGAGAGCACTCATCTTGAGGTGGGCGTACGATTTAGATCCTCTCAAGAGTTATCTGCTCCGCATTTGGCTATCGAGTGTTTATTTTGGGCACAATAACTGGCACACCAAGAGGTGTATCCTTCTTGGCCCTCTTGTGGTTGGGAAAGATCCTCTCATTGTTGTAATGCCAAGCCCAGATATATATGAACCAAACCTAGATAAAATATGAAAAATACACATGTGATAAAGAAATGTAGCCAACAACAAATGTACAATAATATGAGTGGTTTTACCAACACAACCTTTGCCCAATATTTTTCCATTACCTTTGTCTCCAAATGTTACCACCCCACCTCTTGAGCCACAAAAATTGAGAAGATAGAGGAATCCCCAGTCATATGTAGGGAAGACCCACTCAAGATACCACAAGATGTGTTCTCTTAAAGTGTTCGAAGAGGTCATCAAAAATAGAGCATGGCGAATCCATTTGTATACTCCGTGGACAACTTGCTTCATGATTCTATAGGAGAATGCTATATTACCACTCCGTCCACAAGAGTAGACGATTAGAGATGATGGTGCCAAAGTGGGGGCTTCTTGAAGAGAATGGGCAACATGCCTTTGTCCACTTGCTTAGCCTTGTTTTCAGTTCCCTTTTGGAAAGAGGTCACCATAGCTTCATGTTGTTCCAATTTTTGCTTTAAGGCCTCTTTCTCCGAACTCACTCTTTTCAAAGATTCTTCGAACTCCTTGTTCCTCTTATCAATCTTTAGAGATTCTTCAAACAACACAATAAAAACCTCTTATGGTTCTTCTCACGAGAAGCTAGAGAGTGAGGTGTACATCTTGTCAAGCTAAGGCTCTAATTTCAACTAAAGGATAACTAATATTGGAAGAGCTAACTATAAATACTCAAGTAAATACTTAGATACCCACAATCCATAGGTTCTTATAAAGATCACAAGTATGGACTAAATGCAAAAGTAATAAATAAACAATTAAGAGCAAAAGGACTCAAATAATAAATAAGCAAGGCACATAATATGAACCTAATAATTTATTGTGTGAGACACAAGTTCAATTTCAAGTTACTGCTTGTGTTGGAGAACAAGTCAAAATCATACAAGTAGCAAAATGATCTAGAACTTGTGTAAACCTAACACCAGCCGCAACCAAGGTCAAGCTCCAGGAAGTTAACAGGTGTGCACACAATTATATAGTCAACTAAGTAAAAGCGCACAATTAAAGAGAAGGGAGAGAGGACATAGAAAAGTTTTCAAGAGGTTCCCAACCTTGTACGTCCTCTCTTCTAGCTCATTAAGTCCTTTGGTAAGTGGGTCTTTGAAGCTCCATTAGGCAAACCACTTGTATCCTTACAAGCAACAGAGTTTATGACTCCTTCAAAGCATCCAACAAGTGTTGTGGAGGCTTGCACTCAAAATGTTGGAGCCTCCAACAAGCCTTCCTCAACAATCACCAAGTGCTAAGGATCCTAACTCAACCAAACCCTGAACACCCTTGAGTCTTCACACCTATGGAGACTACACCCTTCTCTAAGCTCCTTTGCTCAAGCAAGAAGCTTGACACACCTACTCCCAACTAAGGGAGTTACAAAGTGATCCTCACTACAATTGAACTCTCCTTGGTACAAAGATTGCACCTAGAACACAAGTTTGTAGGTATCCCTTCCTAGCTCAAGCTTGTTTCTCCAATTTAATCCAAGAGAGTCTCAAATCCACTAGCACTCAAGAGGGCAGTAATAGGATTGTCAAGTCACTCTCTCAAAGACCATATATATGGGTTAGCATAGTCTCTCCAAGAAATAGAGTTGTTAGGCTTCAAATCCCCCTTTTGTTTCTAGCAAAGGCTAGTTTTTGGAGATTTCCAAATCGTTCAACTACTCGAACAATTCACTGATCGTCAATCAAGCGATCACTTAGACGTTAGCTTTGTTAGATTCTTCAACTTTACCTACAAAATGCACTATTGATCGCCTAACCAAAATATAATGACTCAGTTGAGTGTGCAAATTAAATTATCTCTTCAAAAATGGTTAACCGAAGTTAAATATCTATAGTCCATTTCCACTAATAAATATGATCTTACCCTAATAGGTATTAGATGATGGACTAACTTGAGGGATCTCATAATCCACCCACCTTAGTAAGTTTCATCTTCGAAATTCCTATACTTTGGCCCATTGTTAGCCCCAACCCACGTCCTTCTCTGACCCATGACCAGTATAACCAATGGCCTACCAGGTTGTTTTGATACCATTTATAACAACCCGACTTAAGTCATCTTTTTAAAAGTGGTTAAGCAAGTTTGAAAATCTATAGTCCATTCTCACTTATAAATAGAATTTTACCCCAGTTGGTATTAAATGTATGACTAAGTAGAAGGATCTCACAATCCACCCATCTTAGGAAATTTTGTCCTCAAAATTCCTATACTTGGCCCATTACTAGCCTCAGCCTACGTATTTTTCTGGTCCATGGTCAATAGCCTAGTCAACGTCCCTAGTCCATCCCACCATCTAACATAGAACCTGACACTGATATCATTTGTAACGAATTAGCTTAGAGTGAAAATTAATAGGCCTAAGTTATCTCTTCAAAAGTGGTTACCTGAATTTAAAAACTATAGTTCATTCCTACTAATAAACAGAAACTTACCCCAATAGGTATTAGATATGGGAGTAAGTTAACAAATCTCACACAAGCTTTCTTTTTTAAATGATTTTCATTTGTATCCTTGATGATGGTTTTAATATTTTGTCTTAGTAGTCCAGCTTACAGTGAGATATAAATATCATTTGAGAGCATTCAAATCCTTGTTTATGTTGAAAACAGGTTACTTATCTACGTTTAAAAATCTTATCACAAGACAATCTATTCGTGTCCTATGAACTTCTATTACCTAACTTGTTTTCTTCACTATTTAAAGGACTTGTGTGTCCACAAAGATTTTGTTTGTGCCCAATCTTTATGCCCATGTACGATCTTCAAGGTTGTTGGGGTTTTGCGAGCAGAGTCATTAAGAAGCATTATTTCTGCTTTTGGCCATGTGGACCATTAAATTTACCTCTAATTTGTGGCCATGTGGACCTAAATTTTAAGGGAAACTCTATCATAATTTTAGTTTGCCTATGGTGTGTTATTCGTACGTACTTACATGTTTTTGGGTACTCCCATCACGATCATTTGATAAATTTTTTCTTCACATGTGTACCTAGTAATAATGAATACAAATGGTTATGAATGGATGTATCAAAGGTGATTAGATGGAGGAATTTTCAATTAGAGTATGAAAAGGGAATTGAACAGTTTCATATTTTCCATTTTCACAAACCAAATTTGTTAGTAATTTACAAATTTCTTGTTCATTTTATGTTTGTGTCAATCAAAAGTGCATAGAACGGGACAATGTCAAGCAAAATCTTTATTATCAAGGATTTATGGTTGCTTATTATAAATGGGTGGAACATGGTGAGCAACCAATGTATGTATCAGGTTCTGAGTATATGAGTTCATGTTTGAGTGCTTTGGATCATAATTTAGGTTTTAGGTAGATAGTTTATGATGTTGTGGGTCCCAATTTCTAAGTTCCTTACCACTCTTCGTATGGGGATGACTTTGCTAATGAATAACCTAATTCAGATATTAGAGCACTTTTTAAACTCTCTTGAAACAAGAAGATCAAGAACTATGTTTGGTTTGTGATTATGCATCTTCATTGTATACAACAAGATTATTAAATATAAAAATGAGTCATGTTGTTTATCAAACAACATTTGATGAATTTGATTTTGTTATGAAAAGTGTTTTTCCGAAGGAGAACAAGTTACCAGGGTCTTATTGCGTCTCAAAGAAATTGATGAAGAAGTTAGGAATGAGCGTGGAGAAAATAGATGTATGTCCAAATGAGTATATGTTGTATTATAAGGAGATGTTACACTTAGAAGAATGCTCATTTTGTAAGGTGATATACATCAACAAATCAAGATGGTAAGAGGGGGAAAGGCATCATAGCCAAGGTGTTGTGTTATTTTTCTATCATCCCAAGATTGCAAAGATTGTTCATGTCACAAAAGATAGTCAAATACATGTCTTGGCATGCAGAAAAATCCAAGGGTTCATGAAGTTATGGCTCATCTTGCACATAGTGAGGCATGGAAGCATTTTGAGAGATCTCACCCCTCCTTTGCATCTGATGCACACAATGTATGATTATGTTTGTGCGCAGACAGTTTTAATCCATTTGGGTTTTCATCAAAGACCTATCTATCTACCTGTCATTAACATTGTTTATAATTTCCCATTGTGGATGTGCATGACACATTCATTCATGGTCCAATCCATAGTCATTTTTGGAAAATTCAGTCCTCTTAAACCTATGGATATAAATCTTATACCACTCATAAATGACTTTGAACTATTGTGGGATGTTTCTTTAAGACAGAATTTTCTATTGCATGCAACTTTATTTTGGAAAATAAATGATTTCCTCACGTATAGAATTTTATTGGGACGAAGCACACCTAGTAGGCTAGCTTGCCCTAGTTGTGTGGAAAAACCTAAAGCTTTTCGTCTTCTATACTCCAGCAAACCATCATGGTTTGATTGTCACTGGCAGCTTCTGCCCCCAGATCACCCTTTTAGACAACTAAGATATCAGTTCTCTAAGAATAGAGTTAAAAGAGACAAGTCACCTTCAATCTAACCGGATGGTAGATTAAATTAAGAATAGATTCTTTGGCAGATGTATAATTTGGCCCAAATATGAAAAGTGATGAGCGAGTTTCTGGTATTGGAGAATCTCACAACTGGAGGAGGTGATATATATATATGTTTGGGAGTCGTCATATTAGAGCTCATTGCTACTGTAGCATAATATAGATGTTATGCAGGTAGAGAAAAGGGAAAAGAAAAGATGAAGCAAAAAAGTCATAAAGATATTGTTGTGTATTGTAATTGACTTGAGTTGGAGTTGATTAAACAAGGAAATCGTTTGTTGAAGCCTAAAGCCACTTACACAATCGGTAGTCAAGATGCACAAATAATTTGTGAAAGGATTAAGAGGTTGAAATTGCCTGATGACTAGCATCCAATGATACATCTATGTTTTAATTTTCCTTACTGGGTACATGAAACAAATAACCAAGACCCAATGTTTATGTTACCGCAGTCCTCACGCATTAAATAATCAAGTTATCTAATTCAATCACTGAAACTAAGCACAAGAATTAAAACACATAATATTATACTTTTAAGTGCTCAACCTCTTAATTGCATCTGGGGTGTTGCCTTTGTTTAACTTAAAGTGATCATCGCATTATAAAGTCACCCTCTTAATTGCAGGGGAGGTGAGGTTTCTCTTGTTGCTCAGAGTGCTCATATAGAAATGTTAAGTGTAAAATCTGATCTATGTAGTATCATTTTACATGTATTTTATAAAAATATAGTAAGGTGTCTATTTTAAGCCTCCTTGAGGGATAAAACCAGCTTCCGTCAAATTTGTATGTGATACCCCAACGAATAGTTTTCCAAATTATAATATCACAGATTAGTCCGTCCTTCAAGCCAAATTGGGGTGTTACAATCCTACCCAACTCTGAAAACTTCTTCCCCTTCCTCTCTCACAAGGCCCCTCCTAGCTGTTGGTTTTGTGTTTATAAAACCAACACCCAGGCGCTAAAATCGTCTGGTTTTTCAAGACGCTAGCGCCTGGGCTAGCACCCGAATAATGGTGCGTGATGGGTCACACCCATTCACGATAGGTCACCTCCTTTCGTCATTTCTTCTTTATAAACCTTCCTTTCCAAAGAAAAAGGAGAGTTTTTTAACGGGTTTTCATGTCTACATGTTCCCCACTCTGTCTCCGGTGATTTTTATTGAGTATTAAGAAGAAAAACTTGATTTTGAAGCGACGTTTTGGTTTGATCTTATGGTTGGCACGAGATTGAAGACTCTCCATGTTGCTGCACTCTCGAGGAGAAGAATCCATTGTACCTTGGATACGAGTTACCAAAGAAGGCTTTAGAGTAGAGGGCTGTAATCTTGTATTGAAAAAAATGTTATGGTGTGTCTTGGATTCAAGAATAACAAGTTGTTCGTGCATGTTATGTTTGAAATCCTCTTATCCAACCGTGTGTGGAAATGCCAACCTCTGCTTTGCTAAATTTTCCAATGCCAGCTTCCTCCTTCTGACGCCGGCGTCAGTCGGTAGCAACGATCGATCCTTTCTCTCTAGCGCACCACCTAATTGGCCTTTCTATCCAACACCCCGGCTTCCTACATGCTCCGCTACCGATTCCAGCATTACTCCCACGATTGACACACTCCGGCCACTTGTGCATACACTTGCGCCGACTGCTGCTTGTCTTCCCTTATGTTGCTTATCTTAATCTCTTTTGTAGTTTTATTATGAAGATCTGATTTTGGACTTGTCTCTCTTACGTTGCCTATGTATTTTTTTTGTGTTAAAGTTTGTTTTCTCTTTTTATTTACACTTATTTTTATTCTATTTAAATTTAACTTAGATGTTGGATTTGGTTCACTATATGTGTCTTCAATTTTTATGATTTAAATTGGTTGTAGTCGACACTTATCGTTGCTTTTATGATATCTCATTCTATTGATTTCAATTGAAGTTCAGAGATGTTTACATTCTTATATGTGTTAATCGCTGGTCAAATGAATTTGTTTCATGTAGTAATTATGCCCAAGAATTTGTTTTGCAGCGGAGAAGGAAATGTTCTACATGGATGAGGACATTAATATTAGTGAGAAAGATAGAGTCGAAGAAGAAGATGACGGAGAAGAGTTGAAGATTATGTCACTCCTCCCAGTGGGTTTACTTTTTTACGCTGGCAGTCAGAGGAGAGAGCTGAAGAGACAGCAGCAACGGACAAAGTTCAAGGAGGAG